>WYDI02017493.1:0-36437 GCA_009867235.2 Psittacus erithacus | reverse complement strand
GAGACTCAGAAAGTCCTTGGTCAGAGTAAACATTACTGAGCAGCAACTAAAAACATCGGTGTTATCAGCACTGTTCCAGACTGAAAGTCAGAAACACAGCACTGCACCAGCTACTAAGAAGGAGAAAAATGACTGCTACTGCTGAACCCCGGACAACGTGAAACGTGACCTTCAAGTCAATATATGAGTGTATGTCCAAGTTGAGAGGTGGATGCTAAAGGAAAATGTTCAATTCAGTCCCCTTTTACTTAAAGCTCCTTAAAAAGAAAATAGGCCTGCTTAATAGGCTTTGGACTATAGCATCAGCACAAAGTCATGTGAACCTTTTGTTGGTACCAGTTGGTCCAAAAGGTATAATGTTGTGCACAAGCCCTTATAAACTATATGGCAGTAACAGACTTTGCAGGGGATCAGAATAAGAAAACTGTTACCACAGTTGAACAGTTGAAAACTGTTACCCACACAGAATAAGAAGCATTCTTCCTATCATCCATGCAAACAGGTTTTCTGGAACTCAAACTTTATGCCTTTTGGCAATTCATGGGAGATGAAGGTCAGGTAAGAACATCCACAAATATCAAAGAGGTATTTAAATGAGTAAGTTTGTGACCACAGTGGTGAAGGGCTTTGGAGAACCTAAACCAATGTAGCTGAAGGGCAACACGAGGCACAGAAAATGCAATGCAGATAAATGCAAGAAAGTACCTGCTAAAAGGAAAAAAATCAATGCCTGCTACACATTGCAGAGTCCTAAATGAACCTGTTGACTCTGCAAAGACATGGGCACAATGCTAACTTTAAGCACGGGCCTAAATGAAAAGAGAAAGTCTGCATACAAATAGAACATGGTTCACATACCGCATCTTCCCCATTGAGTGTGATGGGAACCAAAATGAAGAAAAGACCATGGGCTCAGCAGCAAGGCCACCCTCCCTCCACTTGGCAGACATAAGCAACCTAGAAAGGACTTATAAGGCCCCAGTAAAGAGCAGGTCTCTCCTGTAAAGACATTCAGTTCAACAAACACTTCCACAGGCAGCTCTCACAGGTGGACAGCACAGACTTAGTGATGTGAAGGGATTCAAAGTCACCTATAAATTGCGAAAAGAAGTCAAATGAGAAAAGAGGTTCTCCAAGGAACTATTTCAGCTTTAATACTATCATTAAATTCAAATCTTATTAATCACTATGCCAGCCATCCAGGTTTAAAGACAGAATGACCCATTTCTGATGAAGGACTGCAAGTGTCATGCCCTTGCTGTAAAAGAAAGACAGAAATGCCTGAAAAGTACAAAATCTATCTAAGTTAAGGTAGTTCTGGACCTCATTCCAGCAACCAGTGCCACCTTTATCACTCCACATATTCAAGAGGGAAGAACAGAGATGTTATTCCTCTTTTGCCACCATCAGGGACAAGGTGGAGTCAAACACCCATCAGCTGAGTCAGAATTCACCCAACACCAATCACAGGAAGCTGGGTGGCTGCTGTGTGTCTCCATCTCCTCTGCAATCAATGGAGATTAAGCACCCTCAGAAATGACTCACCACCTCCTAAGTGAGATGCTAGAGTAGGTGGTGTGACTCATGCTTGGGGTGGTCCTCTCCACTGATGTTCACAGCATCCCAGATCGCAGCATAATTTATATACCTGGCTTTCAGATGTGAGGCAAAATGAATTCCTGTCTTGCGTGACAAGACATTATTTTCTGTGTTTTCTTGCACACACTTATGACCTAGGACTTCTGGAAGAATGCACAACTTTGTCTGGGACCTGATGCATTCTGTTGTGCATGCAGGAGGCTAAAACTGTAAAAAGGTTTTCACGACTTTAAACAATTTGTGCTTTAATTTTACATCTCAAACCCTTCATTTCCTGTGGTGGCAGTATCATAAAGGCCAGGTGAGAGTAAGGTCCAAATTCTGGCAGGTGACCAGTGTAGGCAGCACTACACTGGTTGCCATGTTGAAACCAGCAATGCAGAACATTTTATCATTAAGATGGTAAAACATATGGGACATTCTGACATCCTGTTCTGTGTTTGCCATCTTCCCATGAATCCACAGCATCATAAGCACATACACTGAAGACTGGATTGTCAGAAAGTCTGCAGTCTTATTTAAGAGCTCTTTATATAAAGACCAAAATTGAATAAATTAGAATAACTTAATAAGCAGCCATAGTGTAAGGACTTTGTTTTTCCTGTAATAATAGAACCAAGAAAAAAGTTTTTACTTTAGGTCAGATGCAGAGAGAAAACCAGTGATTATGTGGAACCTGCACCAGCTCCTCGGTGCACCTGGGCACCTGTCAGGCAGGTGTCTCCTGGCTGCGTGGAGGCTAACTGCAGTGCCTGCACAGGACCCACAAACAGTGTTAGGATTTCCATTCAGGGTGATCCAGAGATGTGCTAGTGGGCCATCTGGGATGCCACCTCTGCTCTCTGATCTCTGTTAACACATCTCTGGATCAAAAACATAAAGCCCTCCTGAAGGCAAAAAGCAAATAGTTTGACTTCATCTTTTCGGAGTCAGGCCACAGGACAGGATCCAAAAGCTTTTCTTTGCATCCAGACACACTTTCTGTTGATATTTTCCCTAAGGGGATAAACACTTCCCTGTCTGTAAGGCTGTGGTTATGTTAAATGCTTTAAAGCCATGTCTCATAATGACCACCACTGAGAGCGTCAGCTTTTTAGAGCTCATGGCTGTAGAACATGAGTGTCCTGAGAAATCCAGGGGACAGTCCTGAGCTGTGCTTTTATGTTATCTGCCTTCAGCTGACACTGGAAAACCCAATACATCACTTTCTTTGACACTGAGGGTGTTAAGCCTCTGCCAGCACAACACCCAAGCAGAGGTCCTGCCTTCCTGAGGTGTAAAGTTTGGAAGTGCGATCCCACTTCTTATACATAGAGTGTCCGTTTTACACATGTAAGAATACCTTTTGCACCTCTCATCACTAGCTGCTTTTTTCTTGGCACAATTTGAAATGAGACCTTTCTGGGCACCTCGGAAATGTCAAGGAGTGGATAAAATTGCCTGGTTTTCAGTAGAGAAACACAAAATGAGCACTGTATTTCAGAACTGGTTAATAATGTTCATGGAGGGCTTGATTCCACCAAAGTTAGTCATGCTGAGCAGTTTCTTTTTCCACAAGTAGCCTATTCATCTCAATTAGATTAGTCACAGCACAAGGAGAGCAGAATTGGACTCTGAATGATTTCAATTAATTTTCCGCTGTAAAAAAGCACTATTAATTAATATCGCCTGTTTCCTCAGCATTTGGCAAATATGTCTTAACTATGCATAAATATTACTCACTTCATACATTTCTTCCCAAAAAACACATCTTGATGCTCTGTCAAGTTCCACTTAGCTTTTTAATACAGTTTTTGTCTAAGCATAATTATGTGCATAATCTAAACAAAAGTGCCAGGCCAGAGCAAGCATAGCTTTCTAGCTAGAGGGTAGGGTACTTACAATTAGGGCCACAGGGAGAATTATATGACTGTTATAATGAAATTACTAACATTCAATAGTATCTTTTCTATGTAAGAAAGTGCTTAGTCCTTTAATATTATCTTACCTACGTAGGGAAGTGCTAAGTTCCACATTTATGCAGTTGATAAATCAAAACTCTCATCCACTCTCATGCTGCATTGGTTCTACTTCTTTGTAGGATAAGATATCTTCTTCTGATAACTATGGCGTTGGTAAATACATTGCAAAGTATCAGTATGCATGTATCTCTAAATACATGAAGGGAGAGAGAATCTTATGGAGAGGGGGATCTTATGGAGTATTCTAAAGCAAGTTCAAAGGTAATGACTTTGCTCCAAAGTACAACTGAAGGAAGGAGCTGTGCTTCTAGAAGGAGATGCTACAGCTAAAGGAAGTCCATCCATCATTGGAAGGTAGTGCTTCCACTGCACCCAGGTAGAAGAGTAGGGGGCATTGGCCTCCAAGAGCAGGGGTGGGAGTTTGTTCCCAAGTTTAGCCCCCCAGTCCCATGAGCTAAGAGCTCAGTTTCATGATCAGCAGTGCAGATCATAAGCAAGGACATAACCAGTTTATGAAAGGTTCAGCATAAGCTTTCAGAGGGAAATGGAGGGACAATCATCTGCCACTGACACCACCACAGAGAGACTGCAGAGGCCAGGGCAACCAGGTAACCTTTGGGTTTGAGGTTCACTAGCTCCAGTCTGACAGATGTTCCTGAACCATTTCTACAGACAGAGCTGTCCTGTGACTCTGTAGGTGAGGAAGGGACAGGGACACTGTTTCTTTGGCTGATCTGCATAGGGTAAATGCCAGCACCCACTGGCACTTCGACAGGTTTCCATCAGCAGTATATTTAGCTGACAGAAATATCTGGCTAGCTCTGCCCAGGGGAGGCTTCTGCGAGAGCCTCTGGAAACATGTGAACAACATGTTCCATCTGCCTGCCCCCATATCCACAGTGGTTTTAGGTGGCATTTGATGAGGTCCAAGTCTGTGCTCATGTCTAAGAGCTTGTCTTTGACGTGCTACAAATGAGCTATAAAGGCTAAAGGAAAATCTGGAAAAAGGGAGCATCTGCATCTGGTTTTGCTGGATGCTCAGAGATTTCTCTTTTTCACTTCTGTGAAACTGATACCTGTCAGAAGTTTCACTCTGTAGCCTTACATAACTATACCCATTCTCTCCCCTGTATCACAGCACCTGACAGACACACAGTTGTCCCCTCCCATACAAGCAGCTGATCTCTGTGAGACTAACAAGAAAATTAAGGAAAGAGATGGAGAACCACAAAGCAGACAGATGCCTCACTTCCATTAATTGCTATAGGTATTAGGCTGTGTTACAGATTGGGACCTTTGTCATTCTGAACACAGAATATAAGCCAAAGAAAAAGTAATGTTATAAATGCAAAAGAGGTACGTTTGTTTCATGATGCTGCATGGAGTTATGCAGATGACATTACAGAGGAGTAGCTTTGGGGAAACCTATGTTTGTCAGCATCCTTGAATACTAAAAATCCATGAGCAGAGAAACTCCAGAAATGATCAGACCTCTCCAACCAGTCATCCAGAATGCAACATTAATTTGCTGCTCTACCAAACCCTGAAATGCCATCCTTAATAGACAGGGACTGATGCGCTAAGTTTGGTGTTATTTGCCTCTGGGATTTATAAGGATAACAGCCAGATCAGATAGAATTAACACTTTATCCTATAGTAACTCATTTCTTTGAGAGCATTTGAAAACACTTTGGAAATAGCAGTGATCCCCCACTGATGGATGGTATACCAAGTACACTGCCAGCTCAGAAGAATGGATGAAGGACCACTGTTGCTTCCCTACTTAGCAAATATAGTAATAGGGAAGAAACAAGGACAACTTTCTTGACTGCTTTGCTTCATGGACATTTCTTCTAGAGCATTCCTTGTAAAATAATTCAAAATAAATGGTGCACATAGGTACTATTTTCCCTTACGATAGAAAAGATCTTCCCATAGGACCAGTAACGGCATGCTACAGCAGCAGTGCTGGTTCCCATAATCTCAGAAGCTGCATTTTCTAATTGCTGACACTGAACAGCTGGTCTGATTTGTTTCACTTAACACAGACGGTATAAATTAAGTTGCCATGTGAATCAAGAATGAATCCCACACACAAAGAGATATGCAATACCTTTTATTTAGCTTTGTGCACTAGAAGTGTTCACAATACTGAAACCTACCATCCTGCAGTGAGGGAAAGATACATATTGTGCCATTTCTTTGAACACCAAAGGCATTCCTTTAGGCTTTGATTTTATGAGTAGGTGAATCCATATAAAATATATATATTTATTTTCACAGCTTTAGAGAAAATGTCTGCAGTGTGGCTGTGTTTTTCTTCAACAACGTAGGGGTTTTATCCTATTTGGCATCCACACAAATACAGTTACACACAGGGGTTAATGAATACTCAGTTTGCTGATGGTACCCCAGGGACCTGTGTTTTATTCCTGTGATGGAACTTTAACAGATATCTCACCTGTCAACCTGGAGGTATGAGACTGAGGATTTCCACATTCTCACTTCACTCATACAAATACTGTCTTTAAAAGAATTTGTTTCTGGCAGTGGTCAGCTGGCATTTCTGAATGACCTGGTTCCCTCCTGAAGGATGACTCCTAACATCACTTAATTAAAAGGCAGTGATGCTTCTTTTATTTAGAAACACTTTGAAACAGAAGAATCCCGAATTCAGAGTTGTGCTTATCTGGTCAGCTCTTCTGTGCTGGCTCAGAAATACCATACTTTCAAGAGAAAGTTCATTTTTGGCACAGCCGGTCTAGCAAGGGTGGGAAAAAGATATCAAATAGGCAGCTTCAAAGAGTCATTGCACAATTTGCCCATTTTTGCTCTGGAAGTATTGGCTCCTGCCTGTCCTTCCAAAGGCCAGCAAGGAGAGGCAATGGGGAACCTTGCAAAAAGGGCAGATTCAGCCTGGCTGGGCCTCTTTCTCCTTTCTCTTTTGAGCAAAATCCTCCCTGAGCCCATCGGAGGGACAGGCCCTTTTCCTGGTTCAGTGTACCTCTACATCATTTCCTCTTCTGGAATACTGCCATCATGTTTCTCTCTTGGAAGAGTTTTCCCAGTGTGCAAAGGCCCTACCAACATGCAGCCCCTAGAGAGGGCTGAAGGCTGTAGTGTTTGAGGAGCAACACCACTGCAGTCTTTCCTATAGCTGTAACCTGCTGCATGGCTGCCCCCAGCACCCTGTAGGATCTCAGGGAGCTTCCATAGAGTGAAAAGCTCACTAAATTCTGCTTATGGAGAAAGATTTGCAAAGAAGGAGCCCTCTGCCCCCTCATCTTGCACAGACGGTCTGACTCACTGGACTCAGGATTCCCATCTGGATGTATCTTTGAAAGATGGGTGCAAGCCAAGGAGTTTGTCTATTCTTAGCCTTAGTTATAAAGATAGTTTTCCCCATGAAAATCTCCTTTCATTCAGCCATCCCAGAGAACACCTGTCTGTAAGGAAACACAGCAGCCGTAGCACTGTGAATCCTGTTCCTTGCTCATTTTAATGAGGTGTTAACATCAGAGCCTGCTAGAGATTATGCAAGTGCTAACATTGCTAAGCAAAACTGCAAAAGAAACAACAATAAATGGAAGCCAGATCACCTGAGTCCTGTCACCGTGCCGTGCCAGCTGCAGGGACATGGACTGCACTGTGAGGTGGAGAAACCTTCTTACATCTCCCGTGCCCCAGAAGTGACACCGTTTGCTTGCCAGCTTCTCCAACCAGCATCTCCCCACTTCGTCCCACGCTGCCGGAGGACGCGGTGCGTTCCGGCTGACGCGATCCGTAACACTCCCGTTTCTGCAGCCCTGCCCTGCTCCGGGTTGCGGCAGGAGCCGGGTTGCGGCAGGAGCCGGGCGCCGGGCAGCAGCGCCGCAGCAGGGAGGAATGCCAGAGGGGGCAGTGTGTGTTAAAAAACAGCCTCGCTGCTTCTCAGAGCGCCCGGAGCAAAATTGTGCAATAACTTGCTTGTGCTCCCATGTGATCTTACCACTGCGAGCCAGGGTTTTCAGAGGGAACTGAAAGGAGCGAAACACCCACTGGATTCTGCTTCAGATCGTCTAAAAAGCTCGGCTGTTTCCTTCATCCTCCTCTCTTCGCATTTCACATTTGCTCACTGTGGTATTTCTCCCCGGGAGCGCCTGGCAGGCCAGGCTCCTTGCCAGGTCTGTTTGCACACAGTCCCGGGGTAGGTTCGGGTTGCTGGCCAGTTTCCCTTGTGTCCTGGCTTTCCCCGCCGCTCGGAGCTCAGGCAGCCCCAGACAGCGAGAGGCTGGTATGGCCAGGCAGGGTCAACCAAGTGTGGGGTGAGAGTGGCCCCCGCTGCCACCCTAACAGGGCTAAAGGTGCAGGGAGGACCCTGAAAGGTGGTGCCATGGGATAGACAAGATGTGGAGGCTGAAAGGCCTGAAGAGAAGAAGGAAAAAGAAGTCCTTATCACTAAATGGTTCAGACAAAAAAAAGATCGGCGTCTGTAAAAAGGAAAAAATCATAGCACACCCATACTAGTGTGTTGGGTGGTTCCTGTGCTGTTTATGAAGAACACTGGGGGCCACTGAGTTTCTGATCCCTTTGATGTCTATGGCAAATACCCAAGTCTCTTCCTTCCCCACAGATGTACCTTGCAGCACACCCCACCTTCAGATGGGATCTCTCGTTGCAGCACTCTGCCTATCAGCCGGATAACACTGTGGGGCTGACTGTGTTTGCTGCCCACAAGTACTCCCTGTGGATGATCAGCCAGGGATGCAGGGAGACATGAGTGATGCAGGGAGCAGAAGGCTGGGCTGCTGGGGCAGCATCTCCAAAGCAAAGCACTGGAATCCTCTGATAGTCTGTTGTGAGAATTCAACACATCTAGAGTCTGATTCCTCTTGTCATCATCCAGATGTCTTAAGAAGATCAGGCAAAACACCTTTTAAGTGCCTGTTTTCTCTGACTACAAAGGGAGCCCAGTTGCCTGAGACAAGAGGCATGGAAAGCACTTAATTCATGTGATACCAACCCATCACTTCTTTAGAAACCAGGGCAATTTCACACAAAGTCTTGATATATGGCACTTATTTGTGGAGATAATTATGTCACATACACATCACACTTGCATGTGTAACATTATACCAATGTGTATGAGAAAGTATTATCCTTAAGATGATACAAACAATACCCTTAATCCTACAGGCTGATGGCTGTAACACCATACAGCCTTTTGGTACTTTGAAGTGGGGAAAATACCAGTCATCAGGAAAATGCCAGAACTGGTTTGGGAGCAGACAGACCCCAGAGCTGCCGAGTCCCACATCAGCAGTGTGTGACACTGGGCCTCATCCAGAAGTCATGCATGTGCCACAGGTTTCTTTCTTTCTAGTGCAAACTGCCCTTGATTAGTCACTGACCTGGTTCAGACATTGCACCATTACCACTCAGGCTGCGAGTGGAGCACACATTTAAATATAATAGGCTCTGCAATCATTTTAAAAGTGGCCCAGATCTAAGCCCACGGGGGCTGTAACTGATTTGGTAGAAACTGCAGCTTCTAAATAGAACCACCTGAGACCTCTCAAGGTTCAGCTACAGGGTTCACTATCCCAGCATGAAGTCTCCATTGAGGTGACCTGACTGCCTCACAGCAAACTGAGGCCAATCCAGGAGGCAGCAGGACCTGATGGGTATCCTTCTCCGTGGGAGTTATGAAACAGATCATGGGAGAAGACAATTATGGTTTCAACTCCCAAAACCACTGAAAAGCTGCATTTTGCTCAATTTTGAGTCAAAACCATGTGCAGCGCTATGGTTTTGGCTGTGTGTTGCCTTGGGTTTTTTCCAGCTAACTGCAACAGTCATTGATCCAAAAGGTAGGAGTAAGTAAAGTCACCGTATGTTTTAAGCCTTCCATACTGCAATATTTCGTGTGGTATTCAAGTCATGTTTTTAATGTCAGAAACTCTTCCCACCTGAGCTTTTAAGTTCTTCAGCACTAAGTACCTCTGCAAACTCAGGACTAAATACTTGCCTTTTATCAGCAAGCACAACTTTATCAAGCAAATAGGTGTGTGTATCTGTAGTGAATTTGCATTAGCATGTGCTGCCTTTTTCCATTAGCTGGTACTCCTGTAGCCTCCATACCACAACATCACAGGTATTGGTTCTATATAGGTAGGGAACAAAATGTTGGCTGATGGTGAATGGCACTTGGGTGCTACTGAACTAAAAGCATCAGCCTTCAGACAGTACCACAGCTGAGATTCCCTTGCCCAGCTCTGATACTGCTAAGTGGAAATCAGCCATTGCCCCAGGCTCTTCTTCAAATTTCATTTCTTTCAAATTTCGTATCTTCCCCCTCCAAAACAAGACTGTAATGGAAGCTTTGAGCTACAGTGCTGTAGCTGCTGTGTTTGCCTCCAGAATCACTTTCCCACTTCTGTAATGCAGCACAAATGCCATGAAACCATGATAAAAGGGACATAAAGCAAGTTTTAGTGGTACTGAGTTCCAGAGTCATCTTATTGCAGTTGATAATACAACAGACATTCTGAATCAAGTGCTACTGGCAGGGGGCTTAGAACTAGATGATCTTAAGGTACTTTCCAACCCTAACTATTCTATTATTCTATGATTTTATGATTATTCCAGACCGAATATTCCAGTGTAGGTAAGGACCACCTGTAAAAATGTAATAAATACCAAGCACAACTTGTTTGCTAACTAACTTCCTTGCACTCAGTGAATGCAGACATTCCTTGAATGTTTATTATTTTTTGCCTCCTCCACACCAGCACAATCAGTACTGCAGCATCTGCGGCATCCATAATGAACGCCACATTCCCCTAGATCCCAGTCATTAGAACTGTACCGTGCCCTTTCTTGCCTGGGCCACAGGAATAATGTTCAAATCTTGACCGTGCAAAGGAAGTCTTTCCCCCAGGATTTGAGCAGGGAGGGACATGGCTCCTCCTGCATGCAGACAGGGTTAATTTTCCCTTCTTCCTGCATTCTTTGCACAGCCATCCCAGGGGAAGTGTCATATTACCTCACCTCTCATTCCTACGTTTCTAAGTTGGACCTGGATTTGAATTTCCTTGGCATTAGAGAGGAGACTCATTCAGTGTTCTTGTTCCGATCCATCTTACAATGGTAGGTGGGACCTCTACACAAAGGGAGTTTGATTTGCTTGTTCCTGTTTCAGTGCATCTTGTTTTGCACAAATCCTGGTGTCCAGTCTCCCCGCTTTTGTGCAGCTGTAGAAGATACTGGGACAAAGCACTGCTTTAAAGAGGAAATAAAGCACTGTCTTCCCATGAGAGAATTCCTGGAGCCAGAAAGGCAGGGTGATTAGCACTGCAGCCTTGTCCTGGCTTGTCTAACACATGAAAGTTATTCCAGAATAAGCTAGGGGTTGAATGTAAAGCTGGATAGGCATTCCACAACTGCTGCGTCTGCTGCAAGATCTCAGCAGGAGCAGTGGGTCAAGGTAGCTGCCTGCTGATTCACTGGGACTTCCCCATGTCTTCTTTAGCTATGACCAACAGAAAGAAGCAGGCAAGGATTTTGAGGAGTTTGCATGCAGTATAATACGTACAAAAGCAGAAGTAAACTACTGCAGAACAGTCAGAATTAAAGAAAGAATTTGTATTTTCCTGACTTCATAAAACTGAAGCAATAAAACATCTCCAGGGCTTCTTTTCTTCACCTTTCATGTCCTTTACCTCAGAGTAGGATGAGAAAGCAAGGCGAAGATGCATGAAAGCATTCAAACTATTGTGTTCCTCCTGGATCTCACACCAACAATAGTTTAGCCCTGCCTTCAGCTGCACAATGCCTGGCTCCAGCACAGCTCCTGAGAAGTTCTTCACCACCTGGAAGGCACACTGCAGTGCAGGATTGTTCCAAGGAGCTGGGTCCCAGTCCAGGAACATAAACATCTACTCTATTTTCCACACCAGCACAGATTCAATCCTAAAGACAAACACTGCCTGGCATTGGTTTAGCCGAATTTCACCCAAGTATTCCATTACCCATAAGCATCAGCAACACAAAGAAAGGTTACTCTCTATGGCTTTTAACTGAGACTTCATGTCTACCATTTACTTGAACAGCCTAGCAGTATACCTTTGGCTTCTGCCTCCACCTCCATCCCTCCCAGCTGTCCACTGCAGGACAGAAGCAGGGCAGTCAGATCAATATAGACCCCACCTTGAAGCCATCAGCTGCCCACCTTTTTCCAGTGCCATGTGTGTCTTCTGCAGTGGTAGGCATCAGACCTTTTCTGGAGCTAGATTCTGGTGACCGCCTGTGCACTCATCAGACACTCACTAGTACACCTTGTCCAAGCATAATGATCATGCTCCTCATTAGATTCCTGTTTGCTTACTTGGGGTAAAATTCTTCTTGGCGCACGTGCCATGGTTCTGCTGCCTGTTCATGCAGTGTCCCATGGAAGTGACACTTGCATTATTTGGCATTAAACCAATGCCAAAGGTTTGGATTTTGGATTTGCTCTTTAGAGGCTGTGTTTTTTCCAGCTACCTCTGCCCACAGTTTGCTGTGAAACTCAGTGTACTTCTGCAGGGAGAGGGCAACACCAGTACTACATCATAAGGCAAAGGAAAGAAGGAGGAAGATGCATCTCTCTAGCATTTTAGCTGGTTTTCTCTGTGTGCCTGACAGCAATCTGAAAGCAGTTTTACTTCTTGCTCCCATACGTATTGGGAGTTGCAAAGTAGAGGTGCCAAGGCCATTTAAACAGCAAGGCACAGGCTTTCCTCTGCTCCTCAGAGGCCCCTGCAGCCCATGGTTCCCCATCTCCATGTCCTTCATGACTCCACTATAAAAACACAACTCAGGCCTTCCTTCCCTGCTCGCTCAGTCCTGCTGTCAATCCATTCTGCTCAGTGCCTTCCTCCTTGCAGACACAGGATGTCTGCCTGAGGTTGAAAACAAGCAAAGAAACAAATTGTGGGAGCTGGGCATGAGGGCAAAAGGTGTTGTGTTTTATTTGGGGAGATAGGCTGATTTATACAAGATTAAATGTAGATAAGACTTGGAAAAGCTTTTACACGTGAAGGTTCCATTCTGAATATACTGGAATGAAATGCTTTCAGGATGACAGCTGAAATGAACACAGTTCAGTGCATTCAGCATAGATTTACTCTTCTCTCTGCAGTGTGGTGGACTCCAAACTCTCCAGTTAGCCAAAATAAAAACACTTCATGCCCCCCAAATTCAGGGAATATTTCCCTTGGATTTAAAAGGATGCATTCCCTAGAACATGATCAGAGACTAATGAACAAAAATTACTTTAACAGTGGCTTAAATACTTCCTTTTTTTTTTTTTCTGAGAGTCCTAGGCTATGTCCTTATCGTGAAAAAAAATGTATTTTAATGTTGCTATAAAGTCCAAGTTGGAATAGACGTTCTACTGTTCTGCCACCAAATGATGGAAAGGGGTTGGGTTCAGTTTTTAGAGGGTCTTTGCAGAAAAGCACTTTAGCGTTATTTTGAGCTTCCATGGAGAAATCTGGGAAAATGCATTACATTACCTGGGCCTCATTGTGTGAAACATCTCCAACTGTGAGCCATGAAGTAAAAAAAGTATTTGAACAGACATAACATCTTTGGAGGGGGATGAAAGGAAAGCACAATAAATCACATCCATTTGCTAAATCTGACCAACACTCCCCAATGCCTTTCACCCTGTATGTTGGCAACAGTCCTGACATTTTCTCCTCTCTGCAGTGAACAGCTCTTACCCTGTCCTCTCCCTGCTTTCCACAGTACTTTTCCCCCAGCCCAGAGGAATGCAGTCAGAGAACATGCTGATGTCTTGCTCCTGTTTTCTGCAGCAAGGATATAATTCTTTAGTGAAACACATCAATTCTATAGAGGTAAAGCTTCAAAAACAGACAGACGCACAGTGCTCCAGCGAAGAGTTACCATCTGCCTTCCCCTTTCCTCCTCCTCCTCAAAGGAAGGAAGAAAGAAATTTAGCAGGGGCTTAGCTCTTCATTACCTGCTTGCACTGACATTCATGAGGTTCCCTGCAGGATTTTTCTTGCTACCCAGGCAGGATGAACACCCACAAAAACTGGCAAGGAGATGACTTTTAACTCATTGCAAAAGCTGGCTCTATTTCAAGTAGACAGTGTCTCTCTGATATCAAACCAGAGAGAATTTGGGTTTGCTTTTCTCTGAAAAACAGAAAAGGCAAGTAGCCTTCCTACTGGTTGCCTTGAATACCAACAGAGAAATGTGATGTTTCAGGATTAAAAGGAATACAATTTCACCTGTCACAGCCCAAGGATGAAATTCTGCATTTGCCGGATAATATCTTTTAACTGAGCGTCCTAAAATCCTAAAGCAGAGTTTGCTTTCTGCATCTTCTGCTCCCCTGCCACTACCCTAGAGATGCAGGCAGTATTGCCTACCGCAGGGAACACTCATATGTCAAACTCAAGAGTTTGGCCATTGTGTCAGGAGAGAGCTGTTACTGCTACACCAGTTGTTAATGTGCGACATTATGCATACAAATGATACTTGTATGCTGGGAAAAGTTGACTTTTGGTACAGAAGCAAAGAACTAATTTTGCTGGAATAGTGTTCTTAGACTCAGAAAAGTTTAATCAGCTTCCTCAGCAAAAAACCCAAACAAAAACCTCCAATCAAACTTCTTTAGCCAATGTACCTTGAGTGAGGAAATGCACTATCTTGGCAGAACTATACAAGGCTTGACAAGGATTGAGACAGACTTGTCACATGATTGAGAGTTTTAACAGAAATGCAGAGAAGCAGTGGGTAAGAAGACTTGTAGAAGTGTGGCTGCAGAGTTACTCAGCATAGGAAGGCACAAGTATTCTCAAACAGTATCAACCTTAATAAGCTTTACTTTAAGACAGTTTATTGTCTGTGTACTACTAAGAAGTGTCAGCCCTTACATGTTATTCAAGATAGTTTCCTATCTTGGTCTGGTTCCTTTTGGGCTTTGAGTTACAACTCACCTGATTTGAGTTTCTCAGGGCAGTAAGGTCTGTGTTTGCACGTACGAAGTGCTATGTTTGAGAGACAACAACCAAGCTCTGCTTGAGCCACATGGAAAAAGACAAACTTGCAATACAGTTCGTATGCTGCAGATAGGGAATATGTTTCTTTTGTATGGCCGCTACTGCGAGGAACTAGCACCCAACAGAATTACCTGGCTGAGGCTTTTACCACTTACTGGAAGTTTTCCACAGCCCGATGAAACTGTTGCAGTTTATTGCATCAATAAGACTGCAATTTACATTAGAAAGTAAGAGCGCAGTGTTTGTTACAGGAAATTATTGCCATAGCTTGATGCCACTTACTATCTTGAAGGTGAAGAGCAATATCACTACTCTGTAGTCATTAGCAATAATTATGAACAGCTCATCAACCTTAATACCTCCTTTGGCAGACAGGGAAACTTTAACTGCAGTCTCTACTGTCTACAAGTATAGAAAGCAAGTAAACTCCTGAATATTTGCAGAAGTCGGACGGATGACACTTTCACATTGCCACAAATACATGATTCCTAGCGCATCTCAGGAGCCAGTTACCTTCCACCACTTTGTCTTGATCAAGATTTCTCAGAGACCAAGCACGAGATTTTTCACTTGCCATAGGAACCAACGTGATTTCCTTTCACCCATGCTTTTCAAAAATGCCACAAGAAATACTGATGTATTCTCCTTCCTGGCTTATGTTGGTCCAGTGCTACGTAAGGAATGGAATCTTGCTCCATGTTAACATCAGCTGGATCAACTTTTCTTGAACATGCTCTAGGTCTAGATTGTCCTGTCACTGCATCTGGCTGTTCTTCACTTCAGATTCAAGATGGATTCAAGATAAATCTGTTGTTCAGATTTACCACCACTCCTGTTCTGGGCACGGTCTAGCAGCAACAAGAGGATCCTTCTGTTTCATTCACCTGTAATGAAAAGTCTGACCCAGTCTTCAAATCCACACACTCCATTCACTGTAGATACCTCTGTTTTGATCCTATGCTACAGAAGTTTTGCTAGTAACTGTGCACACAAATCCCCTGCTCCCCTGGCAGGAGAAAGCAATGGAGACGTGTTGCTGATACAGTTAAACCACCTCACCAAAACATTCAAGCTATCTGGACAAAAGACTCTTCTGCCTGTATGTGCTGTGTCTGCTTTGGCTGTGAGTTCCAGGAGAGGTGCCAGCAAATCTTTGTCAGTGAGTATATTGGTTTTCCTACTCCTGCGCCAGTGGGGCTGTGCCAGGAAAACTTGGTATCCAGGGCCTGCCTAGCATGACTCCAGTCCACTTCCACCTCTCTCTGAGCCGACTTTGCAATGATGTGCAATATCTCACTTCAGGCAACTCACCAATTCTTCCTCCCTAGATTTCTGTAGCTGCAAGAAAAACCAGTATCCCTCAAATTAGACACCTACTTGAAAGAACAGTGTGCCTCACCGTAACAGACATGATAAATGCTATGAATAATGACAGATCCATACATTAACAGTACTCTCTTTCAGCCACCTACTGGCTCATTTCTTCTTTTGATAAAGGCTTTTCTCCTCAGGTTATGTATGAAATGCACACTTCTCATGTGAAGGTGGATCTCTCTGCAGAAGCAGTGGAAGTAGGAGGCAGAAGTTCCCAAGTCCTGGCTGCGGCTGTGAAACAGATTCGGTGTTGATCAAACAACTGGCGCTCTTTGCCTCAGTTTCACCACTTGTAATATGAATCATGTCTTTGTCGTAATCATGCCATAAGGCATAGTTAATATTTACACGGCGGTGCTTTGGAGATGCTAAGCATCAGATAATCCCAGGAGATACCAGTATTGTCAGTAAATCAGTTGTATCTACACAGTGAACAAAAGCAGGCACAGATGCTACCATAATCTTATGTATTTTGGTGCAAAATGAAATGAAAATCTTGCCTTCTGTCCTCAGATTTCTTGTCAAACATTCATTGTTTCACATGATGAAGCAGTTAGTTAGTAATACAAAGCATATTTCTACCCTACTTCATTTTACATAAAAAAGTGATTTAGTACAAAAAAAAGGGCTGAAGTTACATTCTCCTGGGATCATCTGTAGCAAAGCGTAATAAGTTTCTCAATATCTGACCTAATTATATCTGTCCTTCTAAGTTTTGTTTCCCATAAGAGCTAAATGTCTATGGTTAAAAATAACATCTGAAACTCCTCCAAGTTCCAACAGAACTTTTTCAGCCTCTCTCAAATTTAATATCTATTTTTGTTTTAATTTTTCACTGACTCTAAAAGTTCTGATTTTGAGGCTGACATTCTGCTTTATTATCCAGCTCCAAAAAATGTTTGGGTTAGATAAACTTGAGAGCTGGGGCGGGGGGGGAATTAGATTACATATGTTTATTTCATGTTGGAAGAATACCATAGCTAGTGACAGAGAGGCATGGGGAAGGAAGGATGCCTTTGTGGCTGAAAAGGAATTGACTCTGTTAGAAATGTATCTTCTGGGTCATGCTGAGGTCTCTTGACAGACAGCAGTCAGCAATGGCTGTTTGTATTGTCTGTCCCCACCTGAGCACCCAGTTTCAGCACTGCCCAGAGCAACAGTGATAGAAGGTGATACAGGCCCTAGCCCCTGCGACCCACTGGTCCTGCTTACTGCTCCCTGTATCTGTGCAAAAGCTGATAATGTGTGCCACTGTTGGGATGGCAGAATCCTTCGTACTCACCTCTTCCTGCTGGCCCTGTTATTAGAGAGCTGGCATAGACCCAGGGCTGGGATACCTCATATCTGGATCTGCTTCACAGATCCGTCAGAGATCCCAGTGGCCATTTAAAACCTTTGTGCCTCAGTTTCCCACCCATAATACATGGAATAGCAGCACTGACCTTCCTGAACAGATACTGTGAAGCTGAAGTCCTAAAGTTTGCCAAGGGCTAGTAAATCAGGTATAAGGCATTTAAGAAACACAAGGGATTATTATAACCGGTCACACTCCATTGCCAGGGAATCTGATAATAAATAATGTTTATACAGCAGCCTCCATTGTGAAGAGGCCAAGAAAAAAGGGAGCCTGCAACCAAAGAACCAAGCAGGATTTTTGGATGGGAAAGTCAAAGCAGGCCTCCTCTGTTGAGAAGCTTTTCTGGCCCTGTGGAAGGAAGAATCTGGAGACCAGATTGACTATCTGAGTATCAAGCCTTGTGCACCTACAGGAGTCCAGCATCCATCACTGTGGACAGGCCATAAAGCCTCATCCTGGAGCTTTATAAATGGTGCTGCTTGGTCACGGTTCAGCTCACAGGAGCGGGGCGCAAGCTGAACAACAAACGCAGTGTATAATTGCCCAGTCGTTCTGCTCCGAGGGGCTGAGACTTAAATGTCACAGTATACAAATGGGAATTGCTGGGAGAAATAGAGCAATGCAAGGCTCAAAGTGATTTCAAAGGCATGCGAGCGCAGTGCTCTCTCTAGTTCGCAGCACAGGTTCAAGGCTGGAGCAGATAGCTGAAATTCCCTCAGAAAGAGGCAGGGAACAGCTGGGAGGACGACGCGGCAGCTCCTCCGTGGGTCCAGTTATGTTAAATGGGTGACAGCACAGTTTGGTGGTTATGGTATTCCCGAAGAATGTGTGCATTCAGATCCCTGCAGGCTGAGATGGGCCAAGCTCTCCGGTTCACTGTCCTCGCCTCAACGGTGAGGTTATTCTGCTGGTGCAAAATGTGATTGCAAGCTCTGAATCCTTATTTAGCTGAAGCACCTGACTTGTTCCTAAGAACCCACATGAGGGACACGTTCATACCTTTCCTGTGGACTGCCTTAGGACCACAAGCTGCTTGCTGTGCGTCCCCAGCTCCAAATGTAGCCCTCTGCTACAGCAAATTCAAGGCTAAGACAGATGAAGACTCCTCAGAAGGGCTGGTGGCACTGAACATTGCCATCCTGATGACAAGGGGCCAGGGCTAGGTTGCTCCTGCCACAGGAAAGGGGAAGGAAAGGCAGTGCTGTGGCAGAAAACCAGGCTTATTACCACTGTCTCTACTACAGAGATAGGACGGATGAAGACAGAAGTGCTATTGCACTTTACCCCTGACAGCAACTGCTACCCTCGCTGTCTGTGCTCCTCTGCAGAAGTGAGCCTGCATCCATAGCATGTCTGCACTCAGTGGCAAAACACCATCCGATCCCTGCAGAAGGCTTAGCTAATACCTCCTACCTAGCTGGACTAGGTGATCATGTAGGTCCCTTCCAGTTGAACTGTTGTGTTCTGTTCTGTTCTGCCCTGCTTTGCTCTGTTCTGCTCTATTCTGCCCTATTCTGTTGTGCTCTGCTCTATTCTGTTCTATTCTATTTTGCTCTGCTCTATCCTATTCTTTATCACAGAGCCACCTTACTCTGCCCAATGGTGGGGTCCCATTCAGCAAGTGTTTTGCAAGATGTCTGGAGTTAAGGCCTCTCCTCCAGAGAAGGGTAGCTCATCATGGGGTGGCTGGGGTTGGCAGCAAGCAGAGCATCCCATGTTCATACCTGGCACAACAGAACAACCAGGCAAAGGAGGAAAGAAGACAAGACAGCAGAGCTGGGCATTACTTACGTCGGAGTCCAGCTACTTTAGCTGGGGACTAGAATATAGCTCACTTGCAGTGCAAGGAAGGATTTTACACAAAAATTAAGTGCAATGTGCTTCTGTTCTCCATTTTGTAGCTGTCCTGACCTGGATAAGGTTTTGAATTGAGTTTTTTATTTTACTCATCTTTTTTATTTTTTTCTTGAAGAATAAAGTAGAAATTAAGGCTCCCAGACAATTCTGCAAGTTCAAACAGCCCCAATTTTGGAAAATGGTTCTTTTTTTCACTAACATGTTTTCTAATAAAAAATGCAAGCACTAAGCGCATGACATTAATGACAGATCACAGCTCCACCTCAACCACAGTAGATGGGAAGAACCGCTATTACAGAAAATCCGTTGTAGCTTTATCTTGAAATCAGGAGTCTACAATTTTACCATTTGAACATTAAGCATCCTATTTGGGGAGAAAAATGAAGAGAGGATTGGGTTTTTTCCAGAAAATATTGACATTTCCAAAAGCAAGTTATTCATAGGTGATGAGACTGATTTACAGCAATATGTGCACACAAACACTCACTTGCTCTTAAGACTGTGAGCAGGAATGTCAGAGGCGCATTTCTAAATTGGGCACTTGCACCTGCATGTGCAATATTCCAAACATAGTAGGTGCTTCTGACTGTTTTCCCATGTCTGATTTTGAAAAATCTGTTCCTTGCTAGATTGAACTCCTTACTTCCCGAATATCTCCCTAAATATGAGTTTGCATGTGACACTCATCCTGGAGTTCTCTGCAAGATCAGTTCCGATGCTGTGCTTTCAGATGTTACTTGTTTTCATTCTTCCGTAACATTTTTCTGTCCTCACTTTCATCTTTATCTGATCTCTCAGTAAACCTTTATAATCCTGATATGCTATTTTCATAATTTCTCCAATAATCTTTTTGAAGATACTGGGCAAGATAGATCATCCCTCAAATGATGTAAAACATTTCCCTAATGTGGACGTTATGTGTGCCAAGAAATTCCTGACTTAGTTTGAGTGTTTCCATACTGCATTCACGTATGTCAGCAGCACTCACGGGAGCTGTCTGTCCTTGCTCATTCACAAAGAGGCTATTTTGCACCTCTGGGTCACCACATCTGCCTCTGCCAGTCCCAATACAGGGTTCCCCACCCCTCACAGGAAATACCCACCCCACCAATCATCTGCCCAAAGCCCATCATGACAGTCTTCTCAGCATCCTGATACACAATTCAGATAGCCAATGTTAGTTTCTTTTTATGGCTAAATACTGTCCAGATGTCTCTTCTTAAAGAATGAGCTTTTTTTCTCTTCTTTTTTTGGTGTCTAGAGCGAGTTCTGATCATACAAGCAAGGCCAAAGCAAAGACACTTTAAGCAGAGAGACACAAAAATAGGATCCTCTCCCATGGCAATTTTGCATTTCCAGCAGAGCTGCTCTTCAGTTGTTGCAACAGCCTTTACACAATCACTGCTCCCCCACCTCTGCAGGCACATTTCAGCCCACTGAGTTCAGCACCATACCTCCCTTCAACATGAAGGCTGTGGACAGATGGACAAGCTGGTGTGACAGCAGCCGAGGTGCAGCTCAGTTGTACAGCTCACTGGGAGGTCGGAGCCTGCCCGCTGTGCCCCTTCACAGCCTGCTGATCCCTGTGTGGAAGCACAGGGCTCTTCTGATTTCCAGCTGCTGCAGGCTTGCTAAAGGGAATGAGGGTTTGTTCTTCTATCTCCATTTGCGAGAACGTTCAAATACTGAAGTTAAATCCAGGCTTATCCTCTCTTTTCTTTACATAAAAGCTTCCACTCAAAGCAGACACGTTCTCAAATCTATTATCCTCTATATTGCTCATAGTGGTTCTAATTTTTCCCACATTGCTCAAAGCTCTATCCTCAGGTGACTGTTCTCTGAGCTTTTGCAGTTCAGCTTTACCTTTCAAATAAGATTTATCCATTAAAAAACAATGCCACTGCTTTCTGCAGGTATCATTTTGTCACATATGGATTTATTCATTAAATGCTTTTAATAGCAACATTTCTAGGCTTTGTTTGTCAAGGGCTGCCAGGCTTTTACAAGCCAGGGCTGGCACAGACGCTGAATTGCCTCTCTGTACCCATGGGAGAGTTCCCTGCTGGTCATGACAGAGGTCCTGCACATGCAACTAAATGAAAGGAAATTAAAAATGCAAGCATGTACATAATTCACAGCCAGTAAACGGTGGTGAGTAGCAGGCTTCCAGCAACTTCTGGACCTCAGCAAAGCTTCTAATAAAAGCAGAGAAATGTGATTTTAATCTGCAGTTACCCAAAGCCCTAAAAGCCCAGCTTCAACACAAGGAGCAGGAAAGGGAACTATATAAAGGCCATCAGCAAGAGCAAATCCAGCCAGCCCAAGGGCACTGGGAAGTAACAGCTGACAGGACAGAAGAGAGAGGTCAAGATCAGTATGTCAAAAATCTTCTGTCCCTGCGACAGCCTGAAATGAAGCAGCACTGCTATTGTCTGTCTGCTGCCTGCTCTGGAGCAATGCATGTCCAGCACTCGCCTCTCAGTGTGTGTGGCATCCATCCATGCAGGATTCACACGTGTGTCCTGAAGAACTGTAAAAGGTGGGGATTGTTGGAACAGAGACTGGGTCTCTTCTTTTTTCTGCTTCCCCTGCTTCTGAGGTTTTCAGATGTCTATTGCTAAATCCTTGGCCCAAATTCTCCTCTTTAAAAGTGGCACAGTACTAAATTCGTCTAAAGCAAAATTGAAAGAGAAAAGAGAATGCATTGCCTAATACTCTTTTTTTTTTTTTTTTTTTGTTTTCCAAGAATTACAAACTCCTTTTGGTGCCTCTTCCGCTTTCTTTCAATGAAATATTTAATATACTCAGACATTAGCAGGACTTCTTTTTGCTCAACTTCCTCCATCCTTTCTGTAGTTACCCAGTCTCACAAGGACTTATTAATTAAATCCTCTCAGTACAGTGTTATATTTCTCTGTCTGTCTCTATTTTCTGTACTGCAGCTTGTGTACATTGTCGAGAGGAACCAGAGAGAGCAAAGAACCAAATAAAAAGATCCCTCCAGGACTACAGTGTTCGATTACACAAAGAAAACCAGCAGTTTAGATTGCTCATCCGCATGTCCTAGGGGAGGCCTCAAATGTCTTTGTTCTTTGGCTTTTTAGAAAGATTTTCCTTTTCTGGTATAATCATGCTACCTGTGAAGTGCAGGGCAGGTTTCTGGTCACATTTACCTGCTTTTCCATTAGCAGCTGTCACATACTGTTCTTCTTCACGCTCTGCCTCCAACAAGCAGTTTTGGGGTGTTGTGCAGCACTCCCTCCCCGTGGCTCTGTGCCCTGGCTCCAGCCCTGGGTTTCCTGGGGCAGCCTGGCTTCATGCAGACACCACATGACAAAGTGCCATAAATGCATTACTGCTGACAACAGTGACGATGAGATCCCTGAAGAGGCCAGGGAAGGAATCAGCATGGGGCCCAAAACCCCCTCTCATCTCCTGAAGTGCTGTACCTGTTTTAAGGGCAAAGAACAATTTCCTCTTGCAGAGCTGCCAGTCAAAGCCAGCTTCCTCAGTGCTAAAGTTACTATAAATATCAGAGTAACTCTTACAAACTTAAATGGGAAGTACAGTAACATCTCTAATTTATCAGGTGTCGCAAGCTGTGAACTCCCTGCCTCCTTGGAGTCCACAAATTCAGATGACTCACAGCCATCACACCTATGTTACATGTGCATGCATGTTTTGATATGTTCAGTATTTTGCTCTTGTCTAAACATAAAGCTGTAAAATGGAAGGGGGAAAATCCTTTTACTGCCTTACACTTTATGCTGGGAACCTGATATTACCTCCAGTTTGCCATCTTCCCAGCTGGCTAGATATTGTATCGTTTATGTTGGACCTCCTCCAAGATTAATGGCATCATCTGTGCAGTTTTAACAGTCTAATCTTGCTAAATCTCTTTGCTTTGAAATTTGATTGTGCCCGATCTTAATTATTTTAATTGTTTAATGCATTATAATTAAGGCTCAATTAGATCTAACAGATTCCAATTCAGCCCAATGTATTCACATCTGTCTCAAGCTGTGGGAAGAAGAAGACAAACTGGGCTGATTCCATGCTGGTTTTTCAGCCCAGGGACCAGGTACTATTTTTGCCACTGACTTACGTTTGACTGCAGGCAAGTCATCTATCTTTCTGTTCCTCCAGGGGGTTGCAGCATTTACAGCCTAACTGGGTCCCAGCACAGGTTGACATCTTTGCAAGCAAGCGTTACGGAAATAACGAAAACACCCACAGCCCGTCCCGTGCGCAGCTGCCTTCTGACTGGGACTGACTCCTGCTTGGGAGGAGCACCTGAAGAAAGGCCGCAAACACAGAGGCTTGTAAATATGCATCTCAGCATAAAACATGGAAACCTCCCTTCCCTCCCCACCCACCTCACACCCAGCTCTGGCAAGATTCTGGTGCTTCCTGGGGGACAGGCTTTGCCTACACAGAGGGATACCTTTTACTTGCTGTGCAGTACGCAGCCCCATGAGAGTCACCACCTGAAAACTCTGTGGCTGCAGCATGCACAGGCCTGGCTTTCAGACCCCCTCCAACAGTGCGTCTTTATTCTGCCTGCATCCAGGTTGCAGGGAAGGAACCCCTATTTGCCAGGGATTAAGAGACAGTTGCTTCTTCTGAAGATGGAGCAAGCAGGTATAATGTGTTCCTTTCTAACAGTGAACAAAGTTGCCTACCTTCACTTCCCCATTACCTTAACCCAGCACTTCAGTAGGAAGAGCACTCACCTAGAGCACAAGGGACCCAGATTCAATTCACTTGTCCATCTAAGAGAAGTAACCATTTCTTCAGGGCACACACTTGCTATCAGGCCTCACAAAGGGTCCTTTAGCTCCTGTTAAAAATTTGTCACATTTGCCCAAAAATTAATGACATAACATTGATCCTGAGGGCGATCACAGCCTGCTGGCCTGCTGGCCAGAGCTCACAGCCAAGGGCAAGAAGCCCTGATTCTGCCCCATGCCCTAAGGACTACTTCTGTGTCTTATCTGGTGATTATTAGGGTGTAAAATAGATAAACTCAGACTACCTTTCCAAGGAGTATCAGGGTTCCCTGGCACCTTCTTTGCAGCAGTATGGTGAGAGACCGAAACCACCCTATAGATAATAAATCAGACCTTGGCTTTCTTCATCATGAAAATAAGAAGGGAAGAAACAAACATGTGCACAACCTGCCCTTTTCATCTCCTTGAGGAAACCATATGTTAATGCCCCACAACCTGATAACAGATATTCCCTTCAGCATTGCAGGCCACCAACTGCGCGGGGTCACTAATGTGACAGTAACAAACATATGCTCCAAGGACACCACAAGAGTGACACAAAAAGACTAAAGGCACTTGGTCCAGCAAAGATGCCCTCCATGAGGTTACAGAACAAGCCCCCACTGGTTTGTAGTGGGGGTTTGCAGTGCCAGGAGCTCTGTGGGCTCACATCCAGCCATCTCTGAGAGTGTTTTGGCCAGATTGAGACCCTCCCTCCAAAAAAACCAAGGAAAACAGTATCTTGCTTAGGAAACTTGGTGTAGAAGAGGCAGGGAAAAGGCTCTCCAGCAAACATGGAGCTAGAATTTACATTTTAAAGACCCAGGAGGTAAAAAAAAAGAAAAAAAGAAAAAAAAGAAAAAAAAGTGCCTCCTTTATTTTTCAATCCCTTTGAACATTTTCAGATCTGCAAAAATATTCCGTTAGAACAGCTGTAATCAAAATAATATACTGTGTATTTCTGTGAGCTAGTTTGGGGACCCTTTCCCACTCCCAAGACATAACAGGCTCAGGTTTAGGCAGAGAAACATTTTTGTTTTTGCAACTTGTTTTTTCTCCGAATGCACTTTCAAATTCCATGCGGGACGGGTTCAGGAATTTGTGGTGGTTTGCAGGCTGCTGGAGCTGAAAAAATACTTTGAGAGTTTGCAGCATTTTGTCTGGGTATTGTGACATCCATCTGGCTCGTTCCATGATGCCAGGTACAGTTCGGCTGATGGTGACTTGCTCTTTGTTACGCTGTGAGCGGAGCTGCCGAGCGTTTCTGACTCAGGTGGGCAGAACACTTCACACCCCAGCAGCCATGACCACAGCCTGGGAGGAACCCAGCAGAAGCTATTGCTGCCAAGGGAGAATCTGTCAGAGCAAGAAGCTCACTGGGGAGTGCTGGGGAAGGGAGGAGCAGGCCCAAACCACCAGCAAGGCTGGTCTGTGGGAGGAAGACCATGGCAGGGAGGAGGGATTCTGGCTGGTGGCACACAACTTTAGTGGCGCATGTAGCCAAATGATGCATCAGAGGCCTCTGAACATCCTGTGAGCTGCCATGCCTTATGCACTTGGAGAGGTGATATACTGGAGATCCATGCTGTGAATGTCGGAGTGGTGCCAGGGGCAGGACATGCCCAGCAAACTCCCAAATCTCCCTGGGAGTGGCACTCTGCTCAAGTGCCAGAAGAGGCTTCACTTACAACTGAGGTACAGGAACATCAGCTGAGCTTGGTACCTGAGAACCTGCAGGAAAAGCCTTCCCCATATTTGCACCCAGCTGTTTGAGGGACAGGTTTGGTATTGCAGATCAAGTGCCTGTACACCAAGAGCTTGAAAGTTTCATCAGAGAGAACGCCTGTGTTTGCCTCCTCACCAGCTGTCTGTAGGAGATGGAGAAAAATAGTTCAGAGTTTCCTGGTCAGTGCTGAGTCGCTGTAGAACATAGCACGCTGACTCACAGATTTAAGCATGCTCAATGAAGTTCGGGACATTTCAAGAACTTCCTGCCTGAGCATCAACCATAGCTCTAGCTGGATGCTTCCAAATCTCCACCTTGTCTTATAATCTGCTTATTAACACCCTCCCACCCCATGTGCTTTCCAACAGTTGCAGGTTGCAGTACAGATCTTTCCATCCTTTAAGATCGCCTATGATTTCACCTGCAGTAGTGATTTTAAGGAGTGCTTCTTTTTCTTCAGCAAAATTCTGAAACTAGATACTCCTCACACATCCTTTATTACCCTCCTTCCTTCTTATTTTCACAGAGGTGAAACCTTTTCTACAGCAGGTTTTGGGGGTTTAGGTTTTTTTCTCAAATCTCATCCCTCCACCTATTATCCTTAGAAGAGCACCCAATTTCTGCTTTTGAGTTCTGACCTTTCCTTGTGCAAACCATCTTCTCTTGAAACTTGGCGTCTTAATCCATGGCCCAGCAATTCTTCCTGTGCATTGTTGTCTCCATACAACTTTTTTGCATCTGCAGGCGTGAGCTGTAACCAGCTCTGGTGACAGTTGTTCTGTTGAAGAATAATGAAAAAATGACATTGTAAAATCTGGAGCTGATCAACAAATCTGTTGGGGAAGCTCAGAGCAACTTGCAGCATTCTGCAGTTAGTCTGCTGCTATTACTGCAGCTTGCGTGCTGCTTACGGTAACATCAAGATCATTCGGTTACAGGCTAGTTACACTTCTAATGAGCCTGGCCAGAAGCCTGTCAAGTTTGAAAAAAGAATGTCTAACTGAGAAGTGAGACATTAACTACTTGAGAGATAATAACATCCATAAACTTGGATTTTCAAGTTAAGTAATAATAAGAAGAGAATCCAGAAGTTGGGGGACAAAAAAGAATACCTGCCCTGTGAGGTCATGGGTCTGGAGTTTTTGCGTCAAAAAGCTTTCCTCAGGGCATAGGTTTCAAAGTCTACCCTATATAAATGCTGAGAAAGATTGGTTTGGTAACTCTGGCCCTGGCTTCAAGTGACCTGGTGGGATCTCAGCCCCTTCTTCAGCCTCACATTTTCTATATGACCAGAGGCAAATCATACAGACATTTACCCAAGAGGTCTGTCCCCACAGAGCCTTATTCCGCAGGACTGGGTGTAGATGTCAATTTGCTGCTGACCTTTAAACGACTGTAAAACTGTAATTTGGCCACAGTACAAGCACTCCCACTAACTTTATACTTCCTGGGGCTTATCTATTATGCAAAACCAGAGAGGTTTTGCAAGCTGGGAAGTTGTGCAGAAGAGCAGCAGTGTATTTTTTGTTTTGACATCAGCTCAATTGTGTCCTGTTTGGATAACTGACCAGCGAACTACAAAAACTTTCCATGCTAGATAAGGTTATCCATCTTGAGGAAGAACCTGACAGAAAAAGACAAAAAGGAGACAAGGCATTTTTTCTTGTTTCTCCAGCTAAGTTGATTTGTAAAATATACAACTTTTTTTTTCCACGCAGCTTTTTTAGAGTAATACAGATCCTTGGAGACCCTATGGAGTTGTAAGCCTCCACAGAATATTCTAAAATCTTACAGAATATTCTAAAAAGACTGCAGTGTTGGGTTGGATATGGTATTTGAAATGCGTGTATAGATTACAAAAATAATGGTTTGATTCTAGTTAGCTTCTTTTAAACAGGATTCACTTGTCCTACCATACAACAGCTGGGTCTTTAAAACGTCAGGTAGCTGTCAGGGAGCACAACAAAAATCCACAAATGTTTGACGAGTATAAATATCAAAGCAGGAGATTCTGCAGTCAGGGTGGAAAGGGGTCAGTGCTGATTAGTTTTGTTACAGCTACTGACATCAGCACATCCTAACAGCCTGGTTGAACTTTTTGGATGAAGAAAGAGACATTAACTGGCTCCCACCAGGGTATATCTGAGACCTCATTACTAAATCAGACAGAGTTCTTAGGCCGGTTAAGTTACAGGAATTGATTCTGAGCCAGGAGAGCAAGGGAATACAAAGATAGCAACAGACTCTGGAGATTCTGGGAGGAAAAAAGGTGTTCAGGGTGAGAAGGAGGAGGAAGAGGCAGAGCAAGAGACTCGAGTTGCTCTGCAAGAAATAAAACAAACAAGGTGGGGTTTGACTGACTGTTTTCACGGACTTGTGTTATCTCCTAAAATCTCCTCTGCCATAACAACCTTGGGTTCTCTTCCGAGACCCACTCTCCATATAGGGCACATGCTATGCTCAATCAAAAATCTCTGAGCATACTCTGGCAGGATGGTGGCTCTCAACTGCTATATAGAGGCTGGCTTCCACCTGCCTTTTCCACAGCGCAGGCATTTAATTACCCACTTTGTCCTATGTACAGCTGCAGTTTTTCACAGACCTTATTTATCTTTAGATTTCAGCTCATCTTTCAAATTTGGTTGAAAATGGGTCCCAAAGTTTTAAGGAGAATTGCTGAATGTACAGAGAGATAAACAACACAATCTCACAAACCTCATTTCAAAGGCAACCAGGGCTAAAAAGATGCCAGTTTTTAATTTCTGATCCTGTTCATGCCAAATGTTGTCTAACATTTCAGCAGCAATCTGTGGCCCTGAGAGCCTCTTTAAATATCCTATCAAGAATATAAAATAAATTGTGATAAATGTAGTCAGTATAAAATAAAATCAGTTGAAATTGGTTGCTGGGATGCAAAACTGAAGTTGACAGGCAGTTGTGAGGAAACTTGCAAGAAAATGCTTATTTTATGTATTTCTTTGGGGCTTAGCAGCCTGGAGCTGTCAAGATGATTTTGCACATGCTCGGCAGCAAAAACAAGGGAACTGAGCGATTTTACCAGTGGAAAATGCTGAATTTCTACTGCATCAAGCAAACCTTCAAGATTAGAAATGCTATTAATACCTGTAACTTAAATAAAGTTACTTACATATGTATTTATGGGCCTAAGATGCCCTTGCAAAACTACATCTTTAACATCTTTAATAGCTTGCTCTGATAATTTTACCAAGGGCTTGTTAAAATCTAAATAAAATACAAAAGTTCACCTTCATCCATACCTCTATAAACCATCCAGATAGCAGTAAGAGATGAATGAGATTTTTCTATTCTATAAATTATTGTTTCTTAGACCACCTCATAATATAACCTTTGATGTACAGCATCATTTCATTTTTAACTTCAAATGATCATCTAATACATAATTCACTCTATTAATAATTACTTGGATTACTTTATAAAAATACAGGTTCAATCCATTACCCATTGATCCTTTTAGCAGCAAACGTTTATGGTGAGAGTTTACATTTATAGCAGCTACACTGCTTTGGTTTTGAGGTCCTCCAGAAAGCCTCAGTGTGTTCCTTATAACACTGGCAATTTGCACCTTAGCAATATTTCTGATATATTCAACTCTATCATCTATGGTATATTTCTAAAGACTGTAAATTAAATAAACAATTTATCATTTAAAAAATAAGAGACAAACTCAGGATAAATGCATACAAGACAAGAAGCTCTAAAATTAAGTGGCAGAAGTGATTTCAAGCAAGACATTATGAAGCCTTTTTCCTGACAATCAACATTAAAATAACATTATCTAGTAAGCTCAAGTAAGTAAAAAATAAGTAAAAAAAAAAATCAAAGTAGGTATAACAGAATGATGTTAATCTCAAGTTTGCCTCAAGACATCCTGCCTCTTCTGGTAACACTTCTTTATTATCTTGCTCACTTAAGAGCAGTTACACATCACAGAAGTGAATACAAGCTGAAAAGAATTCCAAGTTCCCAAATCCCAATGACTGTTGTTTGCAAAAAGAAAAGAACTCTTTAAATCTATAAACCAACATAATTACTCTGGATTCCATAATTCAGGGTGTAATTCAGTCCTGTGTGGAGGATCGGGATAAGGCTGATGAACAGTGAGTTCATCAGCACCACATTAAATTTGCTTGAACTCACACTTCCAGCCTGGGAGGACTTGTGCTTAGTCAGTGTTCCCAGCAGACTGGGTAGTCAACTGCCTTCATGCATCCCAGGGCAAAGCATGCCTGTTTCGGCATCATCCATCTTGCTTCCTGTAGGAGGAAATGGAGAACAAAACGTATGTGATATGCTCTTTCATTGTATCTTGGGAAGACACACAAATATCTCAGCACTGGGCCATTAGTTAGGAACGAGAATATAAAAAATCATAATATATAAACCATAGATTCCACTTGCACGCCTCTGTCTAGCCAACTGCTTTCAAACACTCAAACCTCCTTTTTGTTGCTGATATTGGGGATATTTTGATTTCTTCATGGTTCTGATGACTGCAGCAGCATCCCTAAAACGCTCCTTAGCTGCATCTCAAAATAGTCTGATTAATCAACCTTATTTGAGAGTGATGAACTTTGTTCTTCTGCACAGCTTTTGATTTTGCATCTAAGACTGTAAATTCAACTTGGGTACAGAAGCAAACTGAATTTTCCCTGGGGAAGTAAACAAATGCAAAGCAATGCCAAGGTGCCCATTTTCAAAATGAGCTGTCAGCAATTCAAGAATTTGCACACTTTTACATTCAATATGTCACTAACACTTAAATGCTACAGTGAAAAGACCCAAATGGGATCCATTAATGGACCTATTCATACATGACAACCCTATCAAACCCTCTTTCCAGCTAACCAGTTACTTACAATTATTGCAGACCTTCAAGTGCAGCCAGATCCTGATGTCCTCCCCCATCTGATATACTAAATGTCAGGAATTAAAGTTACTTAGACTAAATTCAGCTCTTAGTGACCCCTGTGCAAACTTATAGTCTTTCATAACTTTTAAGAGCTTTTTCTAAACAAGCAAGAACAGCATCTAGCTTCCTTTCTCAGAAAGGTCAGTAGGAGGCAGAAAGCAGTGCTGATTATTTATCTTCATCATTTGGTGACAGGTTCTGTAAAGAAAGCTGCCATTTTACACTACATATTTTTCAGAATTGGGCAGGTGATCACTTACAATTCATCACTTCTATGCCATTCACTTGGTAGGCATCCTGACATCCTTCATCCATACTTGTTACTTGGGTGACAAGATGTTTGCAAACGTTTTAGAGTTATTGTTGTGAAAATGACCTTTGCATTTTACCAGCAGTCGAATCTGAGAAATCATCCTTGCAGACACTTCCATCCATGCACCAACTCTCCAATATATATACTTAAATGAGTCCATATACAAAATCATTTGAGGATTTTAATCCAAGGTACAGGAATACTTATGCAGAACTCACTGGTACTTGGATTCTTCAGTTCAATGTTTCATTTTTTATGAAACTAGACTACGGACAGAGAGGTGAGGAGGTTAGAGAAGGTTCTCAGGACATCTTCAATCACACCAACAGAAAGGCCACATGAGATCCAGCAGCTCTAACTACTTTCCACTCCATGATGGAAAATAGCAGCCTTATCCACAATTTATGTTTTATCGCTGGCAGCTGACAGAGAGTCAGAATCTGACTCATTTTAGACTGGGAGAAAAAAATGGAACAAAAAGAAAGTAAAAGCCTAAAATGCATCCATCCTTCACTGAAGTCTCTCAGTTGGGTCCACCTGCAAGAGTGTCCTGAGGACGAACGATGTCAGTTGATCCAAAAGCACAATCAGACTACAAAGAAGAAGAATAAGAGATCTCATTCCCTTGTACAAAGCATGAAGTTTGGCTTGAAAATCACAGGCTGTGGCCAAGGAAAGAAATTAAGACAGCTAGGACACATTCCTAAGAATGCTAACAAATGTTTTATTCCAGAAAGGTGGTAATATGCCAAAGATCTTGCTTTTGGTGTTTGGGGGGCAAGTTCAAAGCCTTACAAAAGCACACAAAGGCTGCATAAGAATGCCGTTATATACAGTATATACAGATGTAGCCTGAGGATCAGCACATAAAGGTAGGTAATGAAGTCACAACAGTCAGGATTTTGAGCAAGCAGCTTTTGGAAAAGTAGCTTCTGACAGCAGGAGAGCACACAACAGAGCTGCCAGCTCTTTCTTTTTCTTCCTCAGAGGCTGTATATTTGCAGAATCATCTATGGTCTCCAGAGAAATGCCCTTTGCTAGGCTGCCTTTCCTCATTTTCCTGTTCCCAGGAAAAGAAAACAAAACACAAAAAACAAACCAGTCAATCAGAGCATCTCCATTTTCTAGCAGCACCAAGAGTAACCACCGCTGTGCTTTCCAATCCTGACAGCGTTTGCTGACTTTCAAGAGCTATTCCTATGGACTTCCGGGACTGCCTTCCCTGGCCTGTGTGAAGGTAACCCCCCACAAAACCCTGACATCCTCTTCTAGTGTGTGGATAACCCCTGCCTTGCTACCATCCACTTTAAATATGGTTAAGCACAGGGCAGAATAGCTAAGCACTTATGGGAGAAAGGATGGGAGGGAAGAAGAATGAACTAAATGCTGTGCTAGAGGGAGAATAAAAGATATCTGGAGTCATTTTCTGCCCTACTTCCCTCCATTTCTTCCTCTCAGATAAGAAAATAAAGGAAAAACATCTGTAAATAAGCATACATTTATGTGCCTTTATATGCAAATGTGTCTAACAATACAAATGAGTTTTTGCTCCTAGCTGCTGACAAGTACGCCTGACAGTCTGAGATAGTGAAAGTGCAAGTCATCGAACAAAAAGCTGTGTGGACAGCAGCAGAGAAAATGCGTCTGAAGGAAAGGGAAACTGCTTAAAGCCTATCTTTTAAAATAAAAACATACTCCCTGGTCAAAACAGCAATAGGCAAGACAAAATAAAACATTCCACACTGGGGGAAAAGTGCAGGAAATATAAGAATAGAAGACAGCAGGAGAGTATCTGTTCAAGAGACAGCATATGCAAAGGTGAGTAATGTCTAATTCCTTGGATCTGTTTCAAATGGCATGAAATCCAGAGAAGTGGAAACGGTGTTTGGCAAAAATAGCCCACTTGAAGGGGAAGGAGTGCAGCGCCTATTGACATACGGGGATGTTAGCAAACAAAAAGTATGGGTAGTGGCAATTAGGGTTGTTGCAGGCAACATTACATCACACCAAAACCAGAAATAATGGAAAGGACTGACTGGAAAGGCTGATGTTTTCCTTCCACAAAACTATTAACACTGCCTACAGCATTTCAGCCTACTTCACAAGGGGTTCCCCTATATTTTCCTGGAGATATCAAAAAGCAATACATGTGCTTCATCTAACGTACCATCCAGTCTGGACTCCTTGTGCATTTTTAAGGATTATAATTTTTCCTGTATCAGTTAATTTTTCGTCATGCTACCACAAAATATTCAAGCACCTCTGAAAACATATAGTCTACATTTGAGTGGTTGCCATTTCAATGAGACTCTTATACAAAATAAAGGTTTAAAGCTTATGTTAAAAATGAACTCTGTAACATAACTTGAAGCAAGTTGCAGCAAATGCTGTGCCATCACACCATCTGTGTTCAAGTACAGCTCTCAAGCTCTCCTCCTATTGCTTCCTAAAGTGGAAAATAATGGTAAAAAATAAAAGCAGATAAGATGAAGCAGCATTGTGCATTGGAATATGTTATGAACCTGTGCCTTACAACGCTTGTTTCAAAAATGGACTTCTCTGAATCTGTATACCCCAACAAAGCATCATTGTGGAAGTAAAAAGGAAGGTTATACTCTTCCTCATATTTAAATTAAGCAATGTTCTCACCTGACACAGCTAGTAAATTCTGGTGAGCTTTGTTCCACCAGATATTGCTCGCTTTGCTTTTTTTTAGCTCTCTTCACAAGTGTTCCAGCAATATTCCATGGGAACGTGAGTGAAATTTATTAGATCTTGGAGTAAATGGAAGGCACTAGAACTGCTGAGAAATCAAAAAGAAAAAATACCCCACTGTTAAATCAATGCCTAAGATAAGAGGAATTGCTGGAGAAAACTTACACAGAGAAAAATGTACAAACCCCAACATGCATCTTAGGCCATGAGAAAGCCTAGTAAAAGATCCATAAACAAACCCTAAAGGTAAAACACAGAAAACCTAACTGTTCTTTATATGATATAATTTTAAAGGTAAATGAATAAAACCCCTACCCTTAAAAATTCAACTTTCTCATGGGGAGCTTAAAATAGCACCTGACAGTCAGTCAAAACACAGGATCATTGTTTTGAAGATGTAGAAATAACTCCCCTGTTCTGGTCACTTTATCACACTCTCAAGGTCTCCAGTCACTTCATCACTGCAGAGCAGAAGGAAGACAAGGAACATGCTGGGAAGCTATCCCAGAAGTGCCTGAAAAAGACAGAGAGAGGCACGCAGGCAAGACTAGGAGGCACAAGGCAGAAGGCAGCGCACCTGCAGGAGAACCTGTTGATGCTCTTTTCTCTGATACCATATCAGCCTGGTCCTGGCCAGTCACTTGACAAGAACACAAACAGATTCATAACTTCCTGTTGCTTTCTGAGAAGCAAGCACCTCACTCTTCCTATGCTATTCCCACATACTGCTCTACCAACAGATTTTTATGACTCTGCCCACATAAATACGTGTCCATCCTGTGCTGGTGGCTACGTCTGCGTAAGCTGTTCTGAATGATCAGTAAAACGAGTACGCGTGACCCGACCAGGAGTCACTCGGAAAGCTGCTGCCACTTGATTTCCAATTGCAGCTGTGCAGCTGGGACATGGTAACTGACACTGCGAGCAGGGCCTGAGGTTTCATATGAGACCTTGCAGGGGAAAGGAACACGGTGGAGTGCTTAGTGGAGTCTGCCATAGGCAGCAAGCTCCTGGGAGGGAGCTCCCTCTCCCCCACGAGATGCTCCTGTTCTGTTGAAGAGAAAACCTCCCTACCACCACCCCTATCCTACCGGACCCTTTCCAAAAAACATACCAAGGTGCCTTCTCCATCTTATTTCTAATTCTGTGAGACAGCGCTGATCCCAGAGCCCAGGAGAAAGCATGAAAGAGGTCAGGGCACTGCATACTTGAGACAGGGGTTTAAGCTGGAGCATGCTGCTCAAAAAGGAGACATGGGAATGCAGGCTTTGAACACCTTTGGGAATCATTCTCTTCTAAAAAATAAAAGCGTTTCCAACAGCAGCAATGTTTATTATTTCTATACTCTTCTCATTCCTGTCAGCACGTTCTCATCAAGGTCTGCACGGCGCTTCCCGCAATGCCCGTTTGCCTTTCCAAGGGCGAGGCTTGCAAAAGGGCTGGCTGTTCCTCATCTGCGTGGCCCAACAGCATGACCACCCCACCGGGCTCCGCCGCCTCTGCCGGGCTCCTGCCGCGATTCCATGTGCCCTTTATGGGTCTGTCCTGCCCAGCCCACACCTCCTTCCCGCTCCCGGCCCAGGATGGGGCTCCCGGCAGCAGCGTGGTGCGTGCTCGGCAGGGACGGGCCTCAGACGGACCTGGGAGCACCGGGACCCCGTCCCTTCGGGGCTCACCCACCGGCCCGGCACAGCGGAAGCGGCGCTGGACGGGGCTTTGTCAACGGGGATCTGACTGGGAGAACTCGGGCCCTGCGGAAGGCACAGCGGCAAGAGCAGTCCCTCAGCGGGCGCGGTAAAGGACGTCTGCAACACTGTCCACAGCCCAGGACACACCGGGTGGTGCCCCACCCCCCGTACCCACGCGGCAACGAGGCCCGAGACCCTCCGCCACCGCCGCTCACCTCAGCCCACCAGCGGCGGGGCAGAGGTGAGTGAAGGGGGCTCAGCTGCAGGGTCAGAGGCCAGCGCGAACGGACGAGCCGCCGCCTCGTCCCTGCCCGGCGCGGCCCCGCAGCAGCCCCGCACCGGACGGGCCCCGCCGCTCGGCGATGCGGGCGGGGGCAGGCAGAGAGGGAGGGGCGGGGGAGATGCGCGCGCCCGCGGGCGGGGCCGCCGGCGCGAGGCGTGTCCCGGGGCCCGCGCGCCACCCGCGGCAGTTGGCGGGTGCCTCCCCCCGCCCTGTGGCGCGCCGGGGGAGGCGCGGGCTCGTGCTCGCGCCCTCGCCGTTGCCATGGCCCCGGCTTGACGTCACGGGCGGTGCGCTGCCCGTGCGCTGCGGCGCGGTGATTGGCGGAGACGCCGTGTGTGGCGCTGGGAGAGAGGCTGCAGCGCAGCGAGCCGCGACACAGGCACAGTCCGCGCCGGCCGCCCGCCCCGAGATACCCGCCGCCGCGCTCCCGTCAGGCACAGGTAACGGGGCCCGCCGCGCCGCCCCTCCTCCGGCTCCGCGCCGGGCGGCCGTCCCGGCACCCTGCCCTCCGCCCCCGGGGAGCTGCGGGGGGCGGGGAGGGGGCCGAAGCGAGGCGGCCGGCGGGTAGCGCCGAGCAGCTCTTTGCCCGCCCCCACCCGCTCTGGCCTCGGTGGCAGGGAGCGGGTCCGCGGGCGCAGCTTGCCCTGGGGGGAGCCGCTGCGGCGGGCGGCGAGGGCCGCGCAGGTGAGGCCGCGGCTGCCCCTCCCCGCTGGTGAGGAGCGGGGGGGCGGGGGAGAGCGGCCGGGGGCGGCGGGCGGGGGCGGGGGCGGCAGGTGAGGGCTCCGCCCGGGCC
>WYDI02017492.1:0-16019 GCA_009867235.2 Psittacus erithacus | reverse complement strand
TGAAAGTTAGAAACACAGTGCTGCACCAGCCACTAAGAAGCAGAAAAAAAATGACTGCTACTGCTGAACCCATGACATTTCTTTTTAGAAATATATGGTCCAAAATCAGGTTTTAGTGTTGAATTGGGCTATGAAGGACACTTGAAGACATGCTAGAGCCTTCATGTGCACCAGAGGGACTAAGAACTGATTAAAGCAGGACTGTCCTGCTTTTTAGTAGCTTGTCAGCTGTTACAGAAAAGATTATATGATCGTTCTTGCATCCTCTAGCCTATTCCTTTGAGAAAGTATGGTTTTACTGCATTGTTAACCTGAAAGACCTCCTCCTTTCATTGGGTGCCAAATACATGCATTTTGTTTGGCAGCCCTCCATCCTATGTTGGTTTTGAAAGGATACTTGGCTGAAATTGAATCTTGTCTCACAGCAGCATTTAATTAGCCTTTGTACCACTGAGATTAAAATTAAAATTTGTCTGTGAGTCTCTCTGTTTTTGCAAGCAATTAGTACATGGACCTCACAAAATACTCCATCAGAATACTGTGAATTTTGTTAAAAATCTGTGAGAAACTCATTATTTCTAGCAAGTCTACATAGGCAGTAACTATTAAAACAAACATAACCATCTCAGTGTTGAACATCTTGTACTGATGAGTCAAGCTCTTTTCCTAAACAGAATGAAATCAGGATGATTAGCTAAACCACACATGTCCTTTCCCACCAGCAATGCATAGTATTGTAAATACTGCTTTATGCACAATCCAGAGCCTAAAATACTGTAAAGGCTGTCTTCTATCCCTTATTTATCCTGCCCAAACAACATAAAACGCTGGGTTAAATGCTACATAAACTTATTCCCAAATAAGTCACTATTATTTTTTAGCCCTGTTTCAGCAAAGATGACTCAGCATTTTTAATGGTGAAATAGTTCCCCAAATTGTAACTTAGTAATAGAAAGTGACATGGATTTTCCAAAAATTATAGTGGGAAGCCAGAGGAAGGAGGAGCGATGCAACTACTTGTCTCCCCCAGATTTTTCCTTGGGTCTTTTTGTTTGGTTTTGCCAGTCTCCCAAGATGTTAAGCAAAACACTAGGTATTTTAGTTGCCAGTTTCCAAACCCAACTCTTGTGACTTTGGGTTTCATCATCTCAAAAACTCTGAGGCTAACAGCCAGCTGCAGACCTTGGTAACAAGTCTGCAAACCCGAAAGGTTTATGTCAGCCACTAGGGAGCCATTCCAAATAAATCATGTTTTAATAGGTGGAAATCTGGCCTGCTTACTATTTTTTTTTACTGCAGTGTTTGTGGGAAATGGAAACAGAAAGTGGGAGAATTCTTGACAGAGCAGAATAGTTCTCTTAGTTGCCTGCTAACTAATATATAAAGGAGGTAAGTAGTAGGACCCCTTTTTTGCCTCAGTTACAGCACCTGAAGGATGTTGATTGATGAAAAAGGACAGAAGCCATCACAGAATATATTAATGACTTTCTCCTAAAAATAGGTTTTACTTACACACTTCATTGGCTCAGGTGAAAATTCATCTATTACTTCTTTCCCTGTGAAAAAAATCTCAACACACACTGCTCACATGGACTTTCTAGACAATTGACTGTCTCAAGAAGTTGTAGCGATGTTAACAATAAGATTGTGTGTCTGTTTTTTTCTAGTAAATTCAGTACAGAACCTAATGAATGGAAGTTCTATGGATTGTGTTTATGCAAGCTGTCAGATTACATACCTACAAAGGTCTTTTCTGAACTGAACCAGTCTTCATTAGAAAGCCAGCTGATTCTCTGTTTAAGGGCAGTAGAGAACTTCTCCTGAAATGTATGCACCGTGTTAGCAGCATAATTAATGCAGGCAATGGTTTAAGAGGGCTACTTCTTCAGATCCATTGACATAATTTGTATACAACTGGAGCTATTGCTGCAGAATAGTATAAGAAACTGCAGGTGTTCAACTTCAGTCCTAATTATTATGTACCTTCTGTACATACATGAAGCTTATATGTAGGGTCACCATATAATTTTGCATAAAATGACAAATATGATGTTTTCAATGTGACTACAGTATTGAGCTACAAACTGTGCAATTAATTATACGGGAGTTTTGTAAACCAAACCAACTCAACCAACCAACCAACCAACCAAACATAAAAACCCCTCACAAAACAAAAAAAAAACCCCTCCCCCATGTAATTGCTTTGCAATACTACACCACAATTAAAAAACTCTACTAGAAGTTGGAGGACATTATCCTATCTTTTCTTCTATCTGTACATCTTGTTAGCTTTTGATTATTTTTTTACTTAACCTCTCCTTTATACATGTAATTGTTGTATTCATAATGAATTTTGACTTTTTTCAGATTGGTTTGCTGCACTTTAAATCTTATTTGCAGGATTCATTTATTTGTTATAATTATTAAAACAAAGCTAATTAAAAGCTCTGTTTAAATGAATTTTAGCACTTCCGTTGACCGTCACATGAAAATATGTTCAGTCTTAAAAGCTGCAGTCTTGAACCTAAGCACAAGTAAACTTTTTTGATATACAATTTACTGTACCTGATTTGGAGTCATACATTATGCCTGCTTACCCTTTCTACAAAGAGATTCTTCCTCCATAAATAAATAATTAATTCTAAATAAATAAATAAACCTACCTAATTTTTTTAAAATGTAAGTACTAAAAAGACAAATTAATATTAAAGTGAGAAGAGAAAAAAATAAAAACCCCCAAAGCTAGTGTCCCAAAACATCCTGGTATAGGCAGAGATTATAAAGACGCAATCTTGCAGCAACTTATGGTAACTGTTTAGCTATTTAAATGCTTATCTTAATTTAGTTTTACTAGGCTTGTTCGTCTTGCTTATAAGAGCAGTTAAAGGCAAGAGGAATGGCTTTAAACTCAAGGAGGATAGATTTAGATTAGATACTAGGGAGAAGTTGTTTACAGTGAGGCTGGTAAGGCACTGGCATGGGTTGCCCAGAGAAGCTGTGGCTGCCCCATCCCTGCAGTGTTCAAGGCCAGGTTGAACAAGGCTTGGAGGAACCTGGTCTGGTGGAAAGTATCCCTGCCCATGGCAAGGGGGATGGAACTGGATGATTTTTAAGGTCCTTTCTACCCCAAAACATTCTATGATTCTATAACCTCCAACCAATATTAGATTCTGTCTGCAGTGCATTTCTTAGAAGTTCAGATCGGACCTTAGGAAAAGGTTCTTCTCCAAGAGGATGGTCAATCACTGGAACAGACTCCGCAGGGAAGTGGTCATGGCACCAAGCCTGGCAGTTTTCAAGGAGTGTCTGAACAATGCTTTTAGTCATATGGTTTGGTTTTAGGCAGTCCTGTGAGAAGCAGGTAGCTTCTTGGGTCCCTACCAACCTGAAGTTATCTGTGATTCTATAATTCTCTAAATAAGATTGGTCCAAGGTAGAGATGTTGTGTTTATCAGGTAACTTAAATAAAAAATAGTCTTAAACCTACTTGTAAGTGATGATATCCTTTTGATGGGATATGAATTCACTGTTCATCTATGAACTGTTTTCTTCTTTCTGCAATTTAGTGCAGCAAATACTTATCTACACACCTAATTCTAAGCTCGAGTCCATTTCTGCATCTCTCAATATCTTCCAAAATCAATGCCTGGTGAAATGAGTTTTCTGCCACTTCATGGCATTAAAGTTGTCAATCTCCTAAGAAATAGTTGCTTCTGACCTAATCTTGTTTAGAAGTAAGCATTATAGGGCAAAACAAAATCCTTTCTTCAACTGGCTACTTCTAGCTGAGAGGAGAACATACAAGCTCTTAACTAGCATATTTATTTTTTGCATATTAAATACTTATCCTTAAGTATGTAAATTGCAGTTTGACAGTGGTCAAATTTCAAATGTTTTATAAAGGAATCTTAACATCTTTTGTTTAAAATTACAAGGATTACCAGGGAGACTTTTAAAAGCAAATATTACTTGAATTAGAAAAGCCTTCCAACTTCTATGATTACTAATCTGTGCTATGATTATGTACTTAGCTTTCTACCAAAAGAAAACATCAATCTTTTAAACAGTATTTGGTTAAGGGAGCATTTTGTACCCTCAGTGTTCTTTAGAAACTTTAAATGCAGCTTGGATATAGATTTCCTGTTACTTTAAGGGAGTTGAGAGTTCGTTTTGCTTTATATATATGCCAGTGAGATGGAAGTTTTACTGCAGTTTCATTGCTAACTGTTGAAGATATGTACACCCATATGTGGATACCTTTTCTTCAAGGTATCTTCTGAGGTGCTCTGCTTCCTATTGATGTTTATTTGGGTGTCTGGAATGATAGGACCCGTAACACCGCCATCCCCCCCCCCCCAGGTCTCTGTTAGAGTCTGCAAATATAGTTTCTCAATAAAAACTAAGGGAATAGCAGCTGTTAAGGTACAGTTGTGCATTCCTTACCTTTAGGCACTTAAAGCAAACTACATATATTTATGCAGTCTTGTACTTGTCTCCTTCACCTTTCCTTTACTTGACACTAAGTCTCTGCAAGCTGGCATTGTCCAGTTTGGAAACTACTTCAGTACTTTAGATTCAAAAGGTAGATGATTCCTTTAGTGGTTTCACACTGAGCTTAGTACAGAAGTGAAGTTAAGGAACAGAAAGGGGAAAAAGTAAATATGAAGCCCCTGAACCAAAACCACTTTAAAGTTAGTAAGTAGTGAAACTAGTAGGTAAGAAATGCTTCTTTCATGAACCCATTTGTGGCAAGAGAATCCCTGGCTGAATGTGGGCCTCCTCTGTCTGTGCCACATGCCGTTCTCATTGCTGCTCAGTAAACAACTTCACAGCTTTTAAGAAACAGCAGCCTAAAAGCTTCAAATCATGTCTGTGAAATACATTTTCTCCATACTACTGCATGTGACAGAGTACCAGCCTTACACTGAACCTGATGCATGCCCTATAGGCAGGAAAATCATTTATTTCAGATACATATGCAGCCTCCATACCCTGCCCCCCCAACCCAAAATCCTGTCCCCTCATGCCTTTTTCAAGAAATTCAGTTTCCATCAAATACCAGGCAATCCTGATGTGTTAGCATCTGTATTTACACACTGTTCTGTATGTGAAGCACTTTTACTGGCAAGTGTGATCTAGTGCTTCACACCGATGTGTCTCACATTTTAATAAATATAAGGTTCTTGTCTGATGCCAGTTAATTGAACTGACTTCTATTTTTCAGATAATGGATCGGAAAATGATAAAGCATAATGCTGATTTTTTATAGTCCTGGCCAAGTGTTCTTATTTTAGATGTAGTTCTCAGGATCACACAGGGCGGTGTTCTACTACAACAGAAAATCAGTTAGCATTGTGTGAGAAAACAAATTTCTTTGCACCTTCCTCAATCTGAAAAAAGATTCTTTACAAGGCATGATTTGTTACTGTAAACCCTTATAAGCAATAATCTAGAAACTAGGCAGGTTCACATGAATGATGAAACAATAGAGGTGGTTGCTTTGATGTACACTTTGAAAGAAAAAAGAAGTTTTTCCCTAAGTAAGAAACTGTACACTTTGTGCCTATATTGACATTTAAGCAACATGGGTGGGAATCAGACCAGGGGTTTTGTTTTCACACTATATATGGTATACAATGACAAAAATGTAGAACATTTCCATTCTTGGCAAAGGACATCCACTTACTGTGATGGAGTACAGAGCTTCAGATTCCCCTTGAATGAGCTTAGGCCTTAGAACCAGAAATTAATTGCCTACTGCTGGAATATGGATTACTTTCAACAAACACTTCAACACAATTTGAAAGAAATTGTTGAACTATAGTAAGCTTTTGTCTGAAGAGAGTAAGTTTTTGGGAAGCAAGGAATATGTTTTTCAGTCTGTCTGAGCACAGTATTCTGAATTGGGAAACAAATCCCCAGCCATCAAAAGTCTGGACTCTTTAATCTGATATATGAATACTCTGTTCAAGTGGCTGCTATAACAGACAAATTGGTAGAAATCAGTCTAAGCAAGTGGTCTGTGAACTGTCTGTCCTAAAATATGTTATAAAGAAAAGGGAAGAAGCAGTGCCAAACAAGTGCAAAAGAGAAGACCCATAGAATCCTTTCTGAACTGGTGAGAAGAATCCTTTTTGAGCTGGTGAGAAGAATACTACTGACTTGAAAATATTCCTGAACAACTTGCTTTAAATTTAAGACTGCTTTCTAGGGAAGATCACAGCACCCAAGAAAATAGATTTCCAGCATGTATAAATGTATTTTCTTATGGTTCATCCCCTCCTGTTTAAGTGAAGCATATGTTAATTTAACTCAAGCAAATGTACACATCCTCAATTAGTCTGCTTGAATACCAGCTGCAGCTATAGCATGGCTAAACCTCCTACTTAAGTATCTTTAACATCTCTCCTTTATTCCAGAATAGGGTGTTAGTCCAACTTGTGAATCATTAGAGGTACAGATGACCAAATGGAATTAAATTTTAAAATAGGTGTTGGATATTTTTAAACACCAAAACCATTGCAAAACACCTGAAGAGTGCTGGAGCTCCATTAAAGGAATGTGAATTCACCTTCTTTGTAAAACAAAACACAAAGGATTAAAATATTTAGCTTTTCTGAGGGGTGAGGGGAAAGTAAAGGAGGAGAATCTTGCATGGGCATACATCCTTCACATAAGTCCAATACTATAAGATTGCTGTTCTCACATAGTCTCCTTGGGGAGAGAAAAGCAGCATGTGACCAGCCTACGTCTATTGACGGCAGACAGCCCAAGGCCTGAACATCAGGATCTCTCCTTGTGTAGGCACAACTCTCAAGGTTACTCCTTGAGGCTGAGATATTCCTTGCTGCAACAGACCCTCGGTAAGTTACTAAGAGCTTGCTAAACTTTGAAATCTTAGCTAAGTGATGTAAAGGATCGACTACACACATGATCCTTTGAACATAAGTTTTTGTTTAAACCAAGTGTGGCACCTAAATCTGGATCCAGCTGTACTTGAACACCCCTCTGAGAAGATATTCAGAAGGTAAGGGGACCCCTTCTGAACCTCATGACTCAATGGGACTGTTTCCCTTGCTGTTTTGTCTGAGCCTGTCCTCTATGCAGTAAATAAGCAAGTGTATCTTGCTATCAAAATTTTGCTAAACCACTGTCAAATTGCCACTGAATTTTCTTAACTCACTGTTTTATATTAGTAAACACTTTATCACTTCTGTCTTACGAGTGAAGTGCATCATTCAATCCATGACACCTTATAACAAAAGATTTTGGATGTGCTTTCCTTATCTGGTTGGTTACGTCTCAAGGGTAATGCATCTTTACTTACTTCAGCTCCAAGGCATGTTACACAGTAAACTATGGACTGTGCTAAATTAATTGTATCATAAAGGGAAGTAAATATTTGACATAAAGAAAGAAAAGTAGCTTTTTAAGATACACTTGCGTCCTCAGGATTCCAGTTATTTAGAAATATGTTGTCTAACATGACTGTCAGAAAAGTTGGAAACCAGTTCTAGAGCTATCTTTTGTCTCAATCGTTAGCTAAGCCATAAAAAAGCCAAATGTACATCATCATAGTTATTTAAGTAAATTAATTTCTGAAACAAATGGCATAAGACTAATAACTTGACCCATCTGAGAAGTGTAACAAGCTGTGAGAAATTAGCTGACTGGAGTGTTTTGCTGCTCCTTTCAGACAAAATGAGCTTTTTAACTTATGCTCTTATTGACAGCAATAGATGTGAAGCTTGCTTGGACCTTGCTCTTCATTACTGATACTTTCATTTGAAGCCTGTAAGGCAGGGGAAGGCTTAATTAAGCTATTTCTGCTTCCCTTCCTCATACAGAACTTTTGGATCAAAGTCTCTATATTTTTTCATGTATGTGAGAGATATAGTTGAACTTGTTTTCATGTCTTTCCCATCCTGAATGGTCATACCAGTTTTCTTTTCCCAGGTGCATCTTAAGCTGCAGTAACATGCAACATCCTCAGTTTTTCCAGCAGTTAACTGTTCTTCTTGTCTTTGCTCATCTGCAATGACAATTTTACTGCTAATTACTATTTATTATCTGTTGCTGCCTGAATTCTTGTGGTACACTGCTTCTATGCATTTGTTACTTCCTAATGGAAGTGCTGTAAAAGTCACCAGTAGTTGAACTGAGGCAGTAACAATAGGCAATCAATCAGGATGGAAACTGGCAGGTGACTGTACATATGGAAAGCAACTCAAGAATGCACAATGGGCATAAAGTTCCTATTTGAAAGGGTTTGTTAATTTGGAGTATTTTTTCTCAAATTCTATCATGAATAGTTAAAATTGGGGAAAACCAATTTGTTTCCTCAACATCATTCACTGTTAATGGTTACATTTTCTCCAGTCTGTTTGCTTTCAGCTGAGCCCTGTCTTATCCTTTCTGCCTAATTTCCAGCAACAGAGGTCCTGCATGAGGTAGAATCAAAGTACAAGTGGCGCAATAAGGCTGTACTTGAGTATTTCCTGATACATGTTTCCTGAATATTTGATTAAGCTTTTATGGCACTTAAAAAGCAGTCGTTGTCTCCTACATCACCTCTCCAGGCATCTCATGAGAGAGTTAACTTCTTTCCCTGTAGGTTGCCTGTGCTAAACTTTGCATATGAATAGCACTTAACTGGGTAGTCAGTTGACTACATGACTTGCACAGCTATTTGGATTTGTATCCAGATTTCTGAAACCACATAAAAACTACCTATAAAATGCACTTGAATTTGAATTTTTCTTGGATAGTAATATAAACATGCATCAACATGACTTACGCGGTCATTGCCTTTAGAAAAAGTGGCTCATGTCAGCCAAATGGAAGAAGTCAACTAGTCAAATTTTCAGAGATAGCTTCATTTTACTAAAATGCCAGCCTATCCCTAACTTAAAAACAAAAAAAACAAATACAAACAAAACCTCACAACAAAATAAAAACAAACACCTCCCCCACAAAAAAAAACCACAAAAAAACAGAAAAAAAACCCCAAAACTTGTCACAAACAGAAATAAAAAACCAAAACCAAACCAAAAAAAAAAAAAAAACCAACCGTTTTCTATTTAGGAGCTACTTTCCCCAAGCACATGGTTTGTGTTAGGTTAAGGACTTCACCCTGGCTGCCAAGTTTAATAAAACTCAGTGTAATATTTTTTTAACCAACGCAGTTGAAAACCCCCAATTATAATGTTAAATGGAAATCCTTATTGGAAAAAGGCCTTACTTGCCACAGGGTTTAGATAAGTCTGAGAGAGCTGAAAATCAACAGTATCCATGAATTTATATTTGAGTTGTTGTAAAGTGGGTTTTGCTTGTTTTGGGTTTTGTTTTTGAATTTAGGTTGGGGTTTTTTTTCCGAATTACTCCTGAAAAGGCCTAAGCTTCAAAAGCTTCTTTCAGCTGGCTCAGATATTGAGCCTCAGCCAATTGTACTTCTTAAGTCTTGGTTTACCACTAGTGAACTTGCATTTCAGCTAGTAGTTGGCTGTTTACTAGTGGGCTGCTTACCATTAATTAATAATGAAAGATGGTTTTCCTTTCTCTACAGAGCTCAGACTTCCTTTATCAGTTGAGTTTTTTCTAAGCTGTGTATGGGGAAACTGTCACTCTCTTATTGAAAATGTCCAGCATTTGCTTTTTTCAATCCAAATTTCTTGTAGTTTTAATAGAGCTTACTTTCTAAAGAAAAAAAGTAGAAAGAAACTTTTCTGCATTACTTGATAGAGCTTTTTTAATTCAAAATTATTTTGACATTGAAAAGCACCTCTTCCTAACACCCTGTTCAATTTATTCAGTTTGAGAAATTCAACATTTACACAGAGAAATATATTTTTCTAAGTAAACTACCTAGAAAATTTTTGTTAGGTAAACTACCATTATTAAAATGTTAGTAATTCATTTAACTCCATCATAATAGAAGAGATTATAATGTTAATATAGCTTTGCCTTGATTCCTTCCACCTCCTTATTTTCAACCTTCCCAACATTTTGTGATATCTTGTAATTTCAGAAAAAAAGGCTCATTTTTTATGCTCAATTACTGGCCTTATGCCTGCTTGTTCTTACAAATTGAAGACTTGAGTCTGAATACTGAACTGTATTAGAGAAGCCAAAGAGCAGGCACAGTTTTGGTAGCTTGGTTTGGTAAGAAAGCTACAGTGCAGCCAATTCAAAATTAATCTATGTTTTCATCCTTAGAAGATGTGAAGCATCTCTCTAATGGAAAGCAAAGCTTCTTTTCTACTGTCTAAGGAGAGAGTAGAGTGGGACTGCTGCTTCTCTTTCAAATTAAAAAAATCTAGCTTCAGGTCTAAAAATCACACCATGTATTATTATTTTAAATAGAGATCTGCGCAAACCAGTAAAATGAGATTGTTATGAAGTGTCATGCTAAACAGGAATTCTAAGATATAAATACTAGTCTGTAACATTTCTTTATGTATAATTGCTTTTCTGTACTGGTTTAATTAAAAGTACTTTGAAATAGTTTCAGAAGGATAAAAGCTACATAGAAAACATCTTTTTAAAAATAATATTAAAAAGTATAGAATTATATTAGTTTGCCAGATTGCTTGGCTTGGTTGGTTTTTTTTTGGTTTTGTTTTGTTGCTCTTTTTTTTTTTTTTTTTTAGGAAGTTATCCTGTATATTTTGAGTTGTACACACAACTTACCTATTTATATGCTGCTTTTATTGTTAGTCTTATCAGCTATTGGATAAAATCTAAAACAATATGTATAAAATTGGGTGGATACAAGAGTCTAAGTTGTAGCTACTGCCATGGAGGTAAGTTTGTCCTGAGATATTTTTGTTTGGAGGAAACTACTCTTTTTTCAGATGTATGAAAAGACTTGGTGTGCTAGTTCAAGCCCACGTATTTTTAGGAATGAAACAGTACAATATTTTAGCTAAGTGCACTAAAATGAGTCCTTTCTGAATAATTTATAAGACTAAGAAAATCCAAGCCATTTATCTTCCCACATAATTGTAGCTGAAGAGAATTTTGAGTGCGATCTGTTCTTTGAAGTGCATTTGGAGGAGGACAGAGAGGGAAAGGAATGGTACTGAGGGGTGTCTGTAGACACTGATAGTGAGATATCTCCCAGTAGCTTTGCAGACAGAATGCAGGATTCCTTGTGGAAGCAAAACCAGAGGAGTAACCTTGTAGAGATTTTCTTCTACTCCGGACAGCAATGTACCATTCAATTCAGTATTTCTTGTGGCAGCCAGAATGCCTTCCTTTCTCTCTCATTCCCTGCCTCTTACACACAGTGTAGACACACGTGCGCAGGTGGACTATACAGCATGCTCAGAATGCTTTGGGTTCAAATTTCTGTGGCTGGGGCTGTGCCTGCCAAACTAAGTAAAAAAGTGATGCAGGGGGAGGGATAGCTTTCAGATATTCTCTTTCAATAACCAGCTGGGATACAGCTTGACCTTAGCACAGCTTTGTGGCAGCATAGTAAAAAGAGGTGTTCTGTAGGGAAGGGTGATGGCTAGCAGTTTAGACTTGATTTTAATGACAGTTTAGGACCTGTGAATTTTCTGAGGATACATCTTCTTGAGTGTTGTGGAGCAAAATCCTAGCACTCCCTACAAGTGAGATGTTTGGTAAGGCGTGTTGCTTTGGAGATGTAAGTGCCCCATGTTGCTTAAATGTTGCAGAGTTCTATTACATTCACCTATCGTGGCTATAGACTTGCTCAGGAAAAAAAGGAGGATAGGGTCTGTCTGATTTGTCCATGACAGTGGGTACTCTCTACATCACTGCAAATGGTTTATATGAGTGTTATAGGTGCAACATTGCTCACTGCTCTTCAGTTAACTAAGTCACATTATTTTGTGTTCCTGAATTGATAAAACCCTTATAGTAAGACCATTTAATAGCATGACATTGATATTATAAAATCATACTATTTGTAATTGTCTCCCAAATTTTGTTCCCTAGACTTGATGATTTCTACTATCAGTATCATCCAGCAATGTAGAAAATGTGAACATGGCTGAGACAAAACTTAATTAAGCATCTCAGATATGATCAGGTTTATTCTGTCTTACAGTTTCAAGTGTAGGAAGAATTATTTTCCCTTCCAAATGTCAGAGTGCTTTCTAAAACATGAGGCAACAATAAGATAATGTCCTATTTAGCAATTTTAAGTAGGAGTCCCCAAACATTGGGGTGTAAGAGCAAAGCCCAGGCGTATAGATTGCCATACTCCAGGGCAGAAAAAATCTATCTGGATTTTATGCATGGCTTCAAAATATTAATGTTACTTAATGTTAGTTAATGTTAGTTAAAGTTACTTAATGTTAGTTAATGTTAATGTTACTTAAACGTTGCTACAGAAAATTGAACTGAAGATATGTGAATATAATTCAGCTTTTAATTGTAGAATGAAAACGAATAATCTCTGACTGCATGCCATAGCATTTGATCATGCATTTGATTCACTGCTTTCTTTAGTCCATTCCTTTAGCAGTATGATTACCATGCTATCTTTTTTCATGCTGCCATTGTGCATACTGTGATTTTTGACAATGGACTATAAAATCCACCTCTAAGACAGGTACAAGAAAATGTACCTGTAAATATTTAGCAATAAGATTTCAACTTAAGGAGCAGCCTAGATAAGATGACAAGGTTATAGCCAGAGCAAAATGCATAGTGCCAGTTCTGAGGATTTTGTGGGTGTATCTGGCCCCTTTATCAGAAGCTGCTGTGAACTGAGCTTAAGCGGATAGGTGTTGACGTTGGATATCATGCTGCAAACAGTGTGAGTTGAATAGCTTGAGCTCAGTTCTCAGTTCTCCCGAACAAGGTGTCTGAGTGGTATAACCCACAATCAGGTGGCTTTACCTCTAGAATAATCTGAATAGAATGTGGAAAATTGAATAAGCCATGAAAGTTAATGTAACCTTAACACTAAGAATAAATGTGGTTTTGACCAGCTGTGGTGTGTTGACTTTGGTTGGACACAGGTGCCCACCAAGCTGCTCGATCCAGGAGTAGAACAGCAGCAGAGAAAATAAGATGAAAAAAACCTCCTGGTTTCAGTTTAATAAAGAAAAATCAAAGGCTGCTTGTAGAAGCAAAGGAAAACATAAGATTTATTCTCTACTTTCCATTAGCAGGTGATGTCCAGTGAAGCAGGGCCTCGTTCTGGAGAACTCATAACAGTTGCTCCAGAAAACAAACGCCTAAATCACAAATGCCCCTCGACCCTTTCTCTTGGCTTCTGTTGCTGATCAGACATCATATGGTATGGAATATCCCTTTAGTCAGTTTGGATCAGCTGCCCTGGTTATGTTTCCTCTTAAGGTTTTGCACACCCACCAGTATGCTGGCTTTTGTGGAGGGGGAGAATGGGCTGGAGGACAGCCTTGATGCTACAGAGCACTATAGTCCAAAGACTGGTGTGTTATCAACACCATGCTAACTAACTACCAATACAAAGCACAGCACTATCAGGGCTGCTATGAGGAAAGTTAACTCCATTCCTGCCAGACCCAATTCACCAGCTGTGCATGATACAGTAAGGAATCAGCAGTAGGAGTTTTGTTTGAGTTAGTTTTGGTTTAGTAGTTTTCACCCTCCTAGCATTTGAAAGATTAATTCCGCCAGGCAGCTGAAAGCAATTGAGATTCCTGAACAATCCAAAAATTAATGTAAGCCTATAAGATTCATATACATTTAAAAGGGTAGGGGAGATGGCAAGGTAGCTCATGGAAAGTATCAGCTAAAAATTTTTTCTGTGTGCATTACTTGGAGTGGTATAGTTCTGCTAAAAGCTGCAGTTTAGGGAAGAATGAGTAGATTCATATCCTGAACTCAAACTCAGTGCAACTAAGGAAGCCCTGTTATTTGTCTGAGAGTAACTGTAAGTGCATACAAAAATTATAGCAGCAAGTAACTAAAAAAATGTTACTTACGTTTCATGATACCTGAACCAAATTGGTATCTAGTTGTATGAACATATTACTGTCCATGTACATGAATACTGAAATAATCTCCAAGGATTGCAAATGCAGTCTGCATTTTAATGTAGCAGCTTCCCAACTTGTGTCCCGAACATAGCTATTTTGGGCTGTCATGGAGGTACAAAGTGTTTTTACAGTTTTTCTCAGTGGGAGCTGTCAAACTGGCTTTAACAATCTGTTAGCTACTCCTTCCCCCACATAGAGTTATATCCTCTAACATGTGATCCTTTATGATCATGTTGAGTCAAAAAAGTTTGTAAAACTCACGGGGCTGAATTTACTAACTACCCTGTTCCCAATAAAGCAAGCAAAAACAGACTGGGAAGATGAACACTATGCTTTTTTACCCTGCTCTCTTCAACTCCAGTGAGCAGAACAGGACCTAGCTGATTAGTACATTTTTTCAGATAATCAGGTTTTCTGATGTGTGGTGTTAGCTGGTAGTACCAGTACTGAACTGCTATAATAGGAATGAAAGCTAGAGCCGCTGATGGTAGTTCTGCTGACATGAATGTGAATGAATAAGGAACCTTCAGAGCAAGTGCTTACCTGTGGAGATAATGAAATAGGGAAGACTGTATGGTCTTGACAGCAAGAGTTTGCAAGCTAATGCTACACCTGTATGAAAACATAAAGCTTAACTTCGCAAAGAGATAGCAGCATTGAGCTGTATGTCTCAGCGCCTCCTCTGCTACTTCTGCTCTCATTTTCTAAACAGCCAAGTACATCCTGGAAGACTAAAGAGAACAATGCCATCTATGCTGTCATCAGAAACAAGACTGTAATACCCCATCAGTCTGATTATTGCAGTTCTTTGCATAAGGAAATTTGTACATCTTCCTACATTATAATCTTAAAAAAACAGTGCTCCCTACAAAACTGTCGCAAACAGACTGAAGTGTTTGGCTTCTGGTGGGCAATGCCGCCATTATCCCAGCAGAGGGACATCTGGAGACATTGTCAAAGAAGATTTAGTTTTACGGAGGTAAAACTAAAGCAACAGCTTGTTGTGCTATATATACTGGAATTAGTGAAGACCTTTCCTTTTAATTTTATGACTGCAGATCATTATTAACTGATGATATTACTTAGTATGAATCAGGAGATGTTTGGTTTTAGCTGTACTCCCAAGAATAAGATTCGGGGCATTAAATGCATCGGTAGCGTTACTCATTTTTCTAAAAAAAGGGTTGGTTTTAAGTTATTTAAATTTTTAAGTTCAGAATAGAGTCAAGATATATTATTTGGAATTTTCTTTTTCCTTCTTATCTGGATATTTTATGTGCGCCAAAAGTAGGTAGCATCTTCACAGAAACCCCTTGAAGACAGTGTGCTTTAACATATTAAAAGTATGAGGCTTTCCTGAAACAGGCACATGTTACTCAAGTAACACTCTTCTGGTGCTTAACAAGAAAGTTCTGACCTTTACAATAACAAATGGAACAGTGCCAGGAAAATTATGGTAGCTTAGACCTAGCTATACTGACAAAAGCATACATGGTAACATTAAAGCTTTTTATTTCTTCACTGCTCATCTCTTCAGAAACAAGCAAACCCAGCGTAGTGGTATCTCCACAAGGGAATTCTGCTAACTTACCTGTGTTGGCCAGTGACAGCAACTTCAAATGCCTGCTAATGTTTAAGCGTCAAAAGACATATTGTAAAACTAAGGGCAGCAGGAGGGCCAGGAGACCTCCATGGATGGATAAGGAGCAGCTGCTGAAACATAGGGGGTTAAAAAGAGGCTTTTAAAAGGCGAAAGCAAGGACAGGCAGCCTGGGAAGAATACAAGGATGTTGTCTGGGAAGCTAGGGACCAGGTTAGGAAAGCTAAGGCCCAGTTAGAGTCAAACTTGACTAGGGATGTTAAGGGTAAGGAAGGGATTCTATAGGTACATTGTGAATAAAAGACAGACTAGGGACAATGTGGGCCCCCTCCAGAAGCTACCAGGAGAACTGGCTACCCTGGATTTGGAGAAGGCTGAGGTTCTTAATGAGTTCTTTGCCTTGGTCTTCACTGGCAAAT
>WYDI02017489.1:0-17436 GCA_009867235.2 Psittacus erithacus | reverse complement strand
TGGTAGCAGCAGTGGTTTGTGCTATACCTTAGTTACTGGGCTGTTCTTATCTCAACCTGTGGGAGTTACATTCTTTCAATTCTCCTCCTCATCCCTCCAGGAGCAGGGGGAGAAAAAAGGGAGGTTGGGGAGTGAACAAGTGGCTACGTGGTGCTGAGTTACCGGCTGGGCTTAAACCATGACACCCTTCATGGACAAAGGATATGAAAATCCATCCCTCTTAGGCTAAATTAGATAAATAATTCATCAGCACCATGGAAAACTTGGAAAATAAGGCTTCAGATTGTGCATTCCAGAAAGGCAGGATTTGGTCCTTTAGAATATTGTTAATTTATGTACTTGCTTTAAAAAGCACATAGCCTGTAAAGGTGTTAATTCGATATAACACATTCTGTCTCATGAGATTTATTTAAGTGAAAATGTGATGCTGGTTACATTTAAAATAAAAGTTAATTATAACTACAGGGATTTTTTTAAGTTTTTTTGATCACTGTGAATTTATCTCAATTACAGACCACCATAAAATATGCTGTTAGATTCCTGTATTTTTGACTGCCAAGGCTCATTGGGGTCTATGAGCATGGAAAGATCTATCTTCCTGCTATCCCACAGAGAAAAGATGTATGCAGTAAATGAAGAGTATTTGTGCTCCTTTCCAAAAGGAAGGGAGAGATTATGATTCCATGAGGGTATGGCTGATCATACCTGACCCACCAGAAACCCAAAAGAAGTGGCATTTTTTCCTCTGAATAGTTTATACTCTTTAGTTAGAAGACACAGGGGGCTGATAAATGCTGATAGTTGATAGCTAACACTTTGGGCATTCAACAAGGATTCTCACCATTCAGGAATAACCACCTTTCATTCCCCACATAGGGCAGAAGATTGCAATTCATCCAACCTAAAATGTTAGTATGGCTGTGCTTATCTTAAGTTGAAAATACATCAGAAGTTTTTTGTTTGCTTTTTGTGGGTGGCATGGACTTTTTGGTAAGTCATAGGAGAGAAAGGACATTGCATCTGGCGAATTAGTCATGCATTCTGTTTTGCTTTAAATTTATCTCCTGTATCAAGGATGTAAAAGTAAGCGGAAAGTATTTGCTCCCTGCAAATATCACGGTCACTGGAAAAGAGAGATGAACCCAAGTACTCTCCTTGTATAAGATAATTTATATTTGGTATTGCAAACCAGCTGGAAAAGCAGAACAATATCCACTTCCCTTATTATTTGCTTGCTATTATTAGATCCATCAAGCAGATGATAAAGATTTTTTAATGACAAGGACAAAAAGTAGCAACTATGATTTCAGGAGAAATTTTTGTAAAAGAAGAGTGGAATTAGAAATGCAATAAACCAAGCTTGCACGCACACACAAAAGCAACAGACTCCACAAGCCCACCACCTTTCCTCATCAGATCAAGAAACCTGCTACCTTTTCTTGTACATGACTGATCCAGTCCACTTTCTTACAATGGAAAAAGTAGACAAGACCTTTTTTTCAGTACAAAACACAAATAAAAGTCTTTGCAGAATCTGTGCATGGATGTCTGAATTCATCAGTACTCTGAAGCTGAACTTTACCTGTCTAAGCTCTGATCCTGAGTGCTCATAATGAATGAACTTATGCAGGTGAATAAATTCAAATGACAGATCTGGGTGAGACCATCAAGGGCCTTAAGGCTCATCCACACAGCTACAAGTACCATGCAATAGCCAGTAACTTTCCAGAGGTCCACACAGACAGTTCCCAACCTCTGCCTACTATAGAGCACAGATTATGTCTCCACCCTTGTGACAAACCTGAGACTCAAAGTCTGCTATACTTTTTGTTCCAGGAAAAAACAGGATCATTAGCAATGTTCCAGGCCTCTGCAGCTGCATGATAGCTGTATTGGCAGAGTATCAAAGAAAGTGAATCATGCCCTGAGCATGGAAGAAAGCAAAAAATCCCAAGGTCCTTGTCATTCTGGTTAGAAGAAGGTTTTTTCCAACCTCAAGCTGAAAGGTCTGTTTAAGAAGGAATGTGTGAGTGAGATACCACTAACAAGGCATTGAAAAGATTTCAGCTGTCACTAGTGCACCAAAATACTCTGCCCATGGGACCTTTTCCAGCTGAAGCTAATCTCTGATATTTCAGTAGAAAACAAATTTTCTCTGTCTCCCAAAAGCAAAGTTAAACATCAAGCAAGAAAATAAGATTTCTTTCCACTGTTTACAGGCAACAGTAGACCCATAAAGTATGCAGTAAACTAATTAAATACTGTTATGAGCAAAACATAACAAACTCACCATGATCTGTCTCCTTTCATCCCCTTTTTGGCAAACCAGCAAATTTTCTTATCCTGATATCACAAGGTTTCTTTCAGGCTCCTGGCTCATCCTTTTCCTATCCTACAATCTCCCCTTGAAAAAATCACACTCCAAGTTTAATGATTTAATCTTTTCCACTGAAATAATTCTAGTTCCTCATCTACATGGCTACCTGGGACCTCCTTACAGAGCTTCTCTTGCTGTTATAGTCCTTCTAATTTTCAGTTTAGAAAGAGTTATTCCCAGATCATAGTTCTCTGACTTTATGCTGGTTCCTTTTATTAATGCCCACATGTAAATGTCTCTCTCTCAGTCCTCATTTTTCTAGGTTGCCGAAACTGTCCTCTTTTGAATCATTATTTTGTAATAAAATCCTCATTTCCCTAACTGTTCATCTCTATTCATTTTGTTAGGGTTTTTTTCATGATAGGTGAACAAAACACATCTTTAAAAACTGCAGATAAGCTTTAGCCAACCATAACTTGTAGAATTAATTTAACACAGCATGAAAGGTGAGACACATGAGGCCAGAATAAGTGAAAGAGTTGATGGGTCCACATAGATTTTAACTACAGGATATTATGGCCTGAGCTATCTGTGAACCCCTAGGAAAAAATGATTTCAGCAAGACTTGTCTGAAGATTTTTTGCTAGGAAACACGTTCTAGGGAGACAGAAATATTGACAAATGCTAACAGTAAATTATAGTGACATGCCATGGGGCTGTGTGGTTGTGGTAGGTGTCAGCCAGCCTTCAGACGTCCTCTCACTTGGCCCTTATGTGACGCTTGTGGCTTATGATGTTAGAGATGAAGCTGCAGACATTTACCACTTGCAGTTACTTTTCCATTAAGCTACTTTTGCTTTTGTTAGCCCCTTAAAAAAGAAGAGGGAATTAACTACAGCTCTTGTGGCTGCCCATGTGTATCTTTACATTTGCAGCTTTTGAATATGTCCTGCAGTATAAATAAGTTTCCAGCCTAACATGCTCACTGTTTTGAGACAGCCTAGCTGAAAAGAGTGTTTAAGAGCTTATGCTTTCACTCCTTATTGCAACAGATTGCAAAGATAGCTGCTGCCAGCTAACAGGTCAATCATTACAATTTAATATTAATTAGATGGGAGGAAAGTTTGGCATTACAGATGCATATTATCCATTTAAACAGGAACATATGGAGAAAGACTGCCAGGTCTCCTATTAACTCCGCTCATCAGAAAACAGAAGTTTATTTGCCAGAGAAATTCATCACTGACGTCCAAAATACCACATGTTCTAATGTACCTTTTGATTCTGTGCTGGGCAGGGTAACATGTTCAAGAAAACATGCCCATTATCTGCTGGCTTCAACATGGACAGGAGTTCTCCACAAGCTCTTTTTTGCTATGTGTTTTGAAGTTGTTGTCTCCATTCTGTGTATCTATGCATTTCCCCCACAAATTTTAACCGATAGTTTCTAGTGACAACAAGCAAACACTTGAAGGTTTCTCAAACATTTGTGTTTCATGAAGTTAACTTTCTGATCCCTCATGCTTAAAATTCTTCTAGAGAAGAGAGCTCAAAGGTGAGCAAGTTTGCTGTTCTGGTCAATGCAACAAAAGAAATCCATGAGACAGTGCTAGTACTCCCTATTTTCAAGATCTCATGCTTGCTTTCTGACTACTAGTGACCGCTTTGACAATAACGATGGTGCACGGTGGTGGGGAAGGCATTTAAGGAAAAATGCCCCAACCCTTTTTTTTGCCCTTCCATTGCTGAGGACAGCACAGGTGACTAAAGTACCTCTAAAAGCTTCCAGTTTGCGCTCCAATTTCCCTGCCTTTATAATGAAATTGTGTACGGCAGCAATACGATGTACCTTTGCTGCACAGGAAGATAGTGTGATCCATCTTTGCTAAAGAAAGATAAAGTTTCTCCTAAAGAAACCTGCTATAATAGCAACAGCTTTTCACTGTTGTTTCATGCAGTTTTTACTGAATTGTTCCTTCTCCCACAGGCTATTATTCTGCTCCACCTGTGCAGAACAGAAAATGCTGCTCTACCCATTAGTGAAGAAAAGGCCATGGAGTGGGTAACACCTCCCTCTGAAAGTCTGAAGGCTGACAACAAAGAAAGCCAGTTTTGCATTGTTTCTGAAAATGCCACAAACCCAGAAGGTTACCGTTTACTTTGGAAGGAGGAGAATGAATAACTGAAATAAAAGAAACAGGTGAGATTTCCTCAACACAAACTGCAGGGGAATAGTCTGTGCATCAAAAATTAGCTGGAATTAGATGACTGTTCACCTGCAGTCAACCACCAAAACCAGGTAGCATTCCCAGGACACCTTTCACAAATTCATTGCAAATCACTAAGCAGAATTATTATACAGGCAAGAGTTAATCATAGAATCAAAGACTCATAGAATCATAGAATCAAAAAATCATAGAATCATAGAATATTTAGGGCTGGAAAGGACCTTAAAACCATCAAGTTCCAATCTGCAGAATGCTGCAGAGAAATGTATCTGTGATTTGCAGTGTTTTCTGTCTAGGGAAAGCTTATTTAATGTAAAAATCTGAATGCTGCAGGTGGTAGTCGGGGGCTGCTTCCCGTTGTCAAGAAATGAATTTGTATTACTAAAGCTCACAGTGAATTTTTTTTTTAATATATATATATAAAAGAACAGATGAAGAAAGAATCATGGCATTTGATGGCAGGATAAAAGCTGCTATTCCATGAAGCTCAATGGGTTTGCCTGATTAAAAAACAAAGTAAAAAAAAATACTCTCCATGCTTGGCCCCATGTTTTCACCCCTCACTTTATCATATGCTTCCTGTGTGTTTCATTGGGAGGGTTTTTTTTGATCTACATATTAATCAGTCTTATTTTAACTGCTTCTTAGCATCATGGCAGATCTCTGCCCAGCATGTACTCTAAACCGTAGCAAATCAACCAGCAGTTTGTTATTTGTGTTCATTAAGACAGGTCAGAGCAGTAGGGAATGCTCGATACGGGATGTAACGGCGGAGTAACTAGTGATAAATGTGTGATACAAAGCAGTCTAGCATTTAACATTCGTGCAAGGGAAAGGAGGACAAAAACAGAGAAACGGAGTAGACCAGGGCCATAATCTATGGTGCTCTATAATCTTTTGACCACTCCGTCTCATATGAATGCAAGCAGTCTTCTTAGATGACAGGGATACAAAAGTATTTTGTCATTTGACAGAACCCTGATATAAATTACCCCATTCCCCAGTTGTGTGGCTAATGAAGCTGATTTCTGCTTTCCATTTGTGCCCAGCTGAGAGTAGCAGCAATGGTTTCAGACCAAAAGCTGTCACTGATCCTCTTCCATTCAGTCTACTTGACAGGTGTAGTCTTTAGAAGAGTGACAGGCTTTGCAAACGACATGAAAGGCATTGTAGGTGTCAGTTCAATTCACAGTTTATATCTGCGTGATTGCTAGTACATGGTCAAACTCAACAGCTGTACTCAGAGGTAACATTCAGATCACTTTGAATAAGTCATTGAATATATGTGTTGTCATAGGAAAGATTACTGAAAACAAAAAGGGTGTCTCTGCTCAGGTCAGTAGCTATTTGGATCAAATATTCATCTCATTAAATATCCTCAAAAATACCTTTATCTACAAAAACCTTGAAAAAATTGAGTACTGTTTCTCATAAAAAGAGAAGCCATTTGAGACATCTGTTATTGTTAATCTATTTTTAAGCAAGGTCAGAGGATTAATTTTGTCATTGGGATTCAAGTGGAATTTAGACTATCTTGTTAAATTTTGGTTGCCTTGTTTGTGAGCCTCACATGGACACAGGTGGGAAATAGGCTCCAAGGGGCACAGGGAAGGAGTGATGTGGTGACCTCAGCTTCTGTGGTGGCTAATGCTTAGTGCCTTGGTGCGCTGGCAGAATCACAGGCTGCAGTCATCAGAGAGATGCATATGCCTATCGACAGGCAGCATGGGCAGCTGGCTGTACCTGTTGGCTGCCAGGTAGATCCCTGCAGAGCAGGAATGGGCATAGATTCAGATCCTTTCAGGAGTATAACAGAAAGTATTTTCATTTTTTGAAAGAAAAACATTATGGGAAAAATACTCTGCAAGAGAGAAAAGCACATAATAGCACTGCCTCCTAATGCGTTGCTTTCCCGTTCATCCTGGGAGAGAAACTCCAATGTCCAACCCCTTCAGCTATTTTCAGAGAAAGATCTGCTTTCTGAAGTCTGGAGATAAAATAAATGAGATTCAAGACTTCTTGTGGCTGCCTGGGCCTGAAAAATGTTTGTCTTCTGTTTGTGCTATATTTTACAGTGAATACTGCCTTTCACCCTCCTATCCCTACCATTTTGTTGCTATTGCCTGAATATCAATCAGCAAATCCTCATAGGAATAAGTTTCTCCCTCAGAGAAGAATGTGAAGCTAAATTCCTTTCTGCTCCTAAAGGATTTTGAAGTCCCCCCAAATGAAAGTTCCAGTAAAGCACAACATTGTGTTCTGCTTGGGGCAAGGTAAAAATTGGTGTCATCTGCAGCTGAGGAAGAATCCCACAGCTCTGAAACAGAGAAGACATACCACCACTGAGGAAAGGATATATATTCAGATCTGCAAAGTGATCATTCAGCTCTACAGCTCCATGTTTTCTAGTAAGTGGAACAAGTCCATGTGATGAAGTTCATTCTGGGTCAGCATCTTTCTGTGTTCTGCATTTATGTCCCATGATGTCTAGGTTTGACATTAGGCTTTGCAATAGTTGCTTATTGAAAAGCAGAGCCGCTTCTTCCCTAGGGCTGCTTGGAAACCAATTGTGCAGCCTGTGTAAATCCTATTGCAGTTGGACGGACTTTGGGTTCTTTGCTTTTACAAGACTTTAAACCTCTTTCAAAGATGTGAACCTCTGCATCCTCTGCAGCTATTTATCTTCGTGTTTTAGAACTTTCACTTGTGACAGTTAATTGCCTAACGGATGACACTAGAAGCAGATTCCATTGTATCTGTATGTAATAAATATAACTTGGAAACCCTTACATGCCATTAATTTTTCCAGCAGCTTTTAGAAGTGTTCAGGCTGTCTGGTGGAAGCATGTTGGCCTGTTTCTACTGGTTTCATGTGAGGAGTATGAGCCCTGTGCAAATAGGGACTCAGATCAGCTTATTGCTGGTGCTTGTCCTGCCAGTCCTCTATCTCTGTGCAGGCTGTTCTAGCAGTTATAGTTAAAACTTACTTTCATAATCTCATATTCAGAAAAGGAAAAAAACCCTAAAAATCTTGCTTATGGGAGTTGTTATGAGGAGTTCTGGAAAACCTCAATTCAATTAAGTCTCTGTGGTTTAGACTGAAGTTCCCCTTGCTGTATAATTGATGCAATTTTGCTTTAAGACTCTATTGTTAACTTTATGATTCACTTTTAAAGTCTGGGCTGTAATAGAAAATTTAATGATATACACATTATAAAATGCTTTAAACAAAGAGAGAAAAGAACACATTAGCTTTCTTAAGCCATCTCTTCTTAAACTACAAGATCCTTATTTCTCATTTACACTAAATCCTTTTTATACTCTTCCAGCTATGGCAACAAGACATGAGTTTTGTATGAATAACATTTATATAATTTTTAGTACAAATAAATACAAGTGCTCAAGTTTTCCCTTTTCCTTGGGCTTTGAGGTAGGGACATTTGTGCTGTGTTTGGTCCAGTTTTCTTTTTCTAGAGACAAATAAAGATAGTCAGACCCTATTACTAATCTACTTTTTAATCTTAAACTCCTCAGCACACACAGTCATTAAAGTGCAATACAATGTGATATGCCCACCACATTGCTAACTGATAAAATGTCAGAGAATTACTTTGCACAAAAGCAATGAGTACCATATGTTTTCAGCTCATTGACTATAGAGCTGTGCTGAAAAATAGCAGTATTTCTCTTCTGTTTGGGCAGGTAAACACAAAGTCATAAGTCACAAAGCCCCAGTCCCATCCAGAAGTGAATAGATATAAAAAAATGAATCAGCTCTGTTAGAAATCTCAGGTAAATTTTCTGTGTTTATAGATGGCCTGTTTCAGATCACTGGATGTAAGAACTTATTTCTTCCCCTTGGCCTGGTACAGTGTAAACGTGGTTACTTTCAGCTTCTACTGAAGAAGTAATTTTGAGTGCTTTGAAAGCATGGTTGGTTCATCAGCTATTGCTGATAAACAACATTAAAGACATCAGTTGTAGACCCAATAATTTATTGTTCTGTATGTTATAATACCAGTGAACACATTTTAGCATTTAGTAATGAAGCATTGTTTTACTCATGGTGCACAATAAATTTAGGGTGAAGTAGTTGAAAAATGCCCACCATATGGGTGATTGCTCCTTTTGCTGTTCTTTTCCTATTCAATAAGCACTTCCTGTATAGCATCTTTCTTCAGATGACTGGAAAAAAGAAGGAAAGCTATTGCATTTGTCTGTATAAGCAGATTGGAGTTTTTATTAAGATTTCTAAGAGAAAAATGTATTAAGCCTTTATCTATTAATTGTTTCCATTCTCAAGTACTTAAGTAACTCATGTTCTTTAACTGTACTTTTCAGCAAAATTGTGCTTACAGTCAAATAGGACTAATTATTTTCAATAGTTTCAAAAAGAAAAATCCTTACTGAAATATAAAATGCAATCATGTATTTCTGACTGAAAATGCAGTTTCTTAGAGAAATTTTCTCTCAGTCAGGTTTTATTTCTTGTTGATGCAGTTGACATCTGAAGAAATGTTTGAGAAAGAGATATTTGCATACATCAGTAAATGGGTATATCACCACCACTTTTTTTAGTATGTTAATTTCCAGTGAAGAAGACTGGAAATTTTTTAATCTTCTTTACAAAACATGATTAAATAGAAAACAAATTTGATGAGTAATATAATGATGAGACTACAGAAGTGAGGGATAAGGGCAGAGTAACTGACATCATCTACCTGGACTTGTGCAAAGAGTTTGACGCTGTCCTGTATGACATCCTTGTCTCTAAATTGGAAAGACATGGATTTGATGGATGTACCACACGATAGATAAAGAATTGGCTGGATGGCCACATGCAGGCTAGAGAACCTCCTATACGAAGACAGGCTGAGAAAGTTGGGGCTGTTCAGCCTGCAGAAGAGAAGGCTGCATGAAGCCAACATAGCACCCCTCCAATATCTGAAGGGGGCCTGCAAGGATGCTGGAGAGGGACTCTTCATCAGGGACTGTAGTGATAGGACAAGGGGTAATGGGTTCAAATGCAAACAAGTGAGATTCAGGTTAGATATAGCGAGGAAGTTTCTTTACTGTGAGGATGGCGAGGCACTGGAATGGGTTGCCCAGGGAAGTTGTGAATGCTCCATCCCTGGCAGTGTTCACGGCCAGGTTGGACAGCACCTTGGGTGACATGGTCTAGAGTGAAGCATCCCTGCCCTTGTCAGGGGATTGAAACTATAAGGACTTTAAGGTCCTTTCCAACCCTAATCATTGTATGATTCCATGACTTCTGGCTGGTAAGTGGCATTATGAAATAATAGTTAATTAACTTTAGCAAACATTAAGATATTTGTGCAAAGACTTTGGAATTACCCAAATAACAAAACTTACTTTTTTTTTTAATTGCCCAGCTTTGACATTTTCAATTTGTAAGAAAAGGTCATATAACAGTTTATGATGTGTGGTCATTCGGTTTGGGAGCTGACAAAAGGTGTATCTTGTTTAAATTTCTAAAAAAAACCCAGACAAAGAACAGACTCATGTTGTACACACCAACCATGCTCTGGGGTCCTGACCCAAAGGCCAATAAAGATAATGGGAGGCTTTTTGCTAATTTTCACAGAGAACAGATTAGCAGATCCACAGAATGTTTCAAACTCTCAGTTTTCATCGTACTTTCAAACAACCCCCCTTAATATAAAACTAATGTCCTGAAGGACCCTGCTTAGCTGTGTAGTCCTGAAGTTAGACTATTAACAAGGTGTAAATGAATCTCCTATGAGATATTATTACTTTCATGTCACAGTAGACAACATTATATAATAATTCTACACCCCGAATTAAGCAGAGGATGAACCCGTAAAGTGCAAGAAACAGATATATTAGGTAAAGAGAAAACTTACCCCAACCTTAACTCATCAGGGGTTTACAATCAGCTTCTCTGCTCACAGTCAACATATCAGAGATATTTAACAACCCATCCTGGACCAACACTTGGATATCCTTTGTCCTCTATGAACACAAAAAGAAGATAAATATTGCTGTCTGCTGGAACTTATAAGCCCGCATGAAATGTATGTCTCGCAGCTCATTTCAACATCCATTTGATGTTTTTATAGTAGCTGGAATACTTATAAGGCCTTTTTTTTTCCCCCATGCTAATTCTCTGTGGCTTCATATTGAATGCAGGACTTCTCTCAGATAAAGCACTTAACAAGGGCCTGCTCTCAGCCTGTTTTCACAAAAATCACAATAACTTTATTTTCTTCAGGATTTTTATGTCTCTGTTAACTTGATTGAATTGGCTAAATGGTTCAAATGTTATTTGGGGATAGCAAGCAGGCATTCACATGTACAGACCGAGAAATTCATAGTCTAATTTCTTAGGAAAAAAACCCCAACCGACTAAAAGTGATTCCCCAAAGAACTTAATATTTAATAGGGAAGAGTTATTTCATCATAAGTAAAATCTTTCTTAGTGTTACAGTTATGAGTCCTTGGGTTGTTTTTCCTTTTTTAGGACATTTTTGCACCAAACATTATCATCAGCATCCACCACACTAATGCCCTGAAGTGTGTAGCATTATCCTTTGCTGCTTGGCTTAGCTTTAGCATATTAAGTAATTGCAAGCAAAGCTTTTGCAGTCCTGCTCTGTGTACGTACCCGTGTGGGTCAGTCTGATCATTTAACAACTTTTCAGCTCACCAATTTCACAGTTTCCACCAAATTTCAATAGATAACAGGTATCCCAAAAGCAGTATTCAGTTCTGGATCACATAACCCAGTTACTACCTGGACATCTACACCCCAGTGTGTGGCATCAGCTTTGGAATAGTAATTTTTTTATGACTTCATCCATAACCTATGCTTTTCATGAATCCGCTGGAATAGATCCCACCGGAGAACAAAGGATTTCCCCCATTTTCGAGACTTTTCAGAACTCTTCACGTCCCCTGGTAATCCTCTGAGGCTTGTAAATCCCAGTTTACCCATTATACAGGGGGAAGCAGGCAAGCAGCAGAATATCCATCTCAGTGATTTTAGTCCATCATGCTGAACAACCCTGAAGACATGATTTAGCAGAAGGCATATAAAAGAAGTATGATAGTGTATGAAAAAACCAAACAGATATTTTTTAATTGAACAGATAGCTCAGCTTCTCCCTTCTTTGTTGCAAGCCTGGGAGTGGTGGCTTTTAGTTTTGGAGTCCGTAGTTTATTTCTGTTCTTCTCATCTCATTGCAGTGTCCTACATACTCAGATCACATGGGCTTTTCTAAACCTGACAAATAGCCAGATTATATCAGATTAAGCTTTTCATTGATTTCACACTCCAGCAGGCAAGCATTTAGTGACCTTTATCAATCAGACTTCCCTGACTGAAAAACAGTTTTATTTATAGGATTAGTTAGTATGTAGCCATTAAAACTACCCAGAGAAAAAGCACTTAGTTAAATGCCTTGCTTGGCTGGCACATATTTTCTGTATTATTTATATGGTAATAGAGAGGAAAAATGCCCACCTGGGTCAAGGAGAAACCAACTTCTGTCACTGCAGAGAAACCAAATTTAGTCCCATGTTGTGTTCCTAACAAAGAGAGACTTCGAAGCCCCATGGCACAGGTACAAAATTCAACTCTATAGCTAGATTTGGCATGGCAAAATCAAGCTGCAGACTCTAAAGGCTATTTCAGGAGAAACCAGGGTGACCCATCATTATGCACACATAGTTTTGGCCAACCTGTGTGCTTCCAGCAGTTGCGAGGAGTAGCATCTTGTCTTCCACACCTCTAGCTTGGGAAAGGGACCCTGGCAACAGAGTCAGGCCAAGTATGGCCTTAACCAGTTTGTTACCAAACCTAGACACTGGTGGCAAGGACGACAGCAGCTGCTGTGGCAACAATAAATGTTCACATAGGCATGTCTTCAGGGTTCTCAAGAAATAGCAGAAAAAGTCAGTCAGTGTGACTCTGACCTGAAGCCAGCAAGGGTGAAGTGTGATGTTTTCAGTGATGGAGCGCTCTATCAGAATGAGGCAACAGTTCACCTGAGTTTTGTCTTTCTGAGTTAATCTGGTAATATTAACTTAATTATAAGTTAATGTAAGTCAAATGGCAACATGAGTAAGATATAATCCTCATGTACTTTGGCACAGATATCAAATAAATAGTCATAACATGTGATCACATTCAAAAATCTAAAGTCAGTGGAGAGCTATCAGCACTCATCCTGCAGTAAACAATTAAAAGGAGTTAGATGTGCCCTAAGAATGCTAATTTCCTCCATTGGCTGTGAAGTGGTCTCTATGTGAGTGGCTCAGATGGACCTGCATTACAAACACTTGCAATCAGACAAAATGAAACTGACATCAAGCATCTCACTGCAAGCATCTATAACAATCATAGATAATACTTCCTGCATTTACAAAAAACCCTTAAGATCCTTGGGTAATATCTGAGATGAATATCAACACAAAGAACAAAGTTACAACTGGAGAGAGTTCTTGTACTTGTATTCTACATTAATGCTCTATGATTGCCATTTGTCAGGACAATCACCTCTCTGTTGAGGTAATCTATCAGCTGAAATGCTGCAGCTTCATATAAAACTCAGAGGTCATAGAATCATGGAATCATCATGAAGTAAAGCAAGTACTGCTAACATTAGTCTGTGTTAGAGAAAGAATACTTGCATTATCATGTCTGGAAACAAAACAAAACTCCTAAGCCAGGGTATTTATGTTTTGTTTTCCAAAGAATTTTACCTCCAAACAAGTTTATGATAGCTGGAGGTAGATTCCATATGGCAGGTTTTCTTCTATAACAGTGTGGTGAACTTCTTTTTGAAGGATTTGAATGTCAAATCTCACCTTTGCTTTATGTAATGCTATTGTTTTGCTTTCTTTGATTCTTTGATGCATTGTTCTATATAAAATATTTTCTGACATGGAGGATGTCTCTGGCACTTTATATTTGAAACAATCAACCTTATGTGGTTGCTTGGCTGTCATCTTATGTAAAGGATTCTGTTCATATGTTCTGGCAATCTGAAACGCTGGGAGTGCAGGGGACTGTGGAATTGGCACTCCTGTTAGTTTCCAGATCTATGCAGAAAGAAAGAGGGAATTACTTCACCTCTAAATACTGATGTAACTAAGATCGTAGACCTAGAATTTGCCTTTAAGAAGAATCTTGAAAAAAAAGAAGTGTGTAAATACTTTGGAAAGCACTATAAAAGATAAAGTAATGACTACAGATATGGAAATAGTGCCCTTTGGGGTAATTCAAGTAATTCAATACATTATTTACTTGAAGAGATGATTAAGAGGTGACCTGAGCACGGTGCGTAAGTACCTCAGAGTGAAGAGATTTCTGATGCTACACAAATCTGGCATTCGAAAATGGCAACAGGAAATACCAAGGCTGGAAGCCGAAGTGAGATGAAATGAGGCAAGAAATCAGGTGTACGGATTTTTGTCTGTATGTGGCTGGTTGGGTTTTGTAATTAACCTCTGGAAATGTTTATTCAGGTAAGGGGTGAGCTCTCTATCATTCTGTATTTCTTTAAATCAGGTTTGGGTATCTGCCTGTAAGAAACACCAAATCGTAATGCAGCTTCATGAGCATTTTATTTAGAGAAGTTCTTCAGTCTGTATGGTACAGAAAGTCAAAATAAAATATGTTAGTAAGAATGGGGACAAAAAAACCCTACAAAACTCAAAATCTAATTACTTTTAACCTTGTTTGTGAATGAGATTATAGAGCTTTATAAACTGCAACACTGGATTCCTTTCTGGACTGGCCTGGGAGGGACACCTACTAGTGCTTGATGAGATTATTTCCAGTTATTTCCAGGTTTTTGTTATGAATATATGATCTCATCAGGTTTCAGAAGTTAAATATCCATGAAAATAGAGACATTTTTTTCTCTTGGTTCAGTCAAAGGCAGTTGATAACAAACGGGACAAGTTAAGGAGTTGAAAAACAAATGTGAATTTCCATCCATCTTATCTGTGATTGTGTCCTGTCTTCCAAGGTACAGTTAAGTCTCTCAATAAAGCTCATTTTTCTTTCACATCATCTTTTTTGCAGCTGAGGAACCCAAACCCTTATCAGGCTTGCTGTGTGTGTTTTATAATGCTGGAGGACTTTACATCACTTATTTTGATGCAGACTTAGCTCAGTGAATGACCCTCTGTTTATTTACTTCTCAATTGATTCTCCCACTAACAGCAAAAAGATATCTCACAGTGTAGCAGTCTGCTTTCCTTAGGTCATTAAACAGGCTCCATTGTGACATCATTTCAAATGGGCAGAAAGCAAGAAATGAAACAACTGCAACACAGCACCAAAACCATTCAAGAATGTTCAGTTTCAAGATTCTAGTTGTCCTGGAACTCATTTTTATGTTGGTTGCCCTGACAATTAACAGTGGCTGGTAATAACCTCTTAAATTTTCATAAACTTGAACACTGAAGTTTAAACCAAGCAGGATGGGTATCTCGTTTCTATCCCAGATCAAGCTTAGTCAAAATAAAATGGTTTTACACTGACATGTCCAAGGGGTTTGAAGCTGACAGCAGGAGAAAGAATCTTCGAGGAAAGTTGAAACCAAGCAATTCAGAGGGGATCATCTGCTTTCTAAGCAGAATTGGCATTAACCTTACTGCTGCTGTTTTGGCTTTCTTGAACTGTTTCCAGTCCAGTTTTCTTCATCTTGATGAGGAAATCAGAGCCTTGGGCAACATGGTCTAGTGTGAGGCATCCCTGCCCATGGCAGGGGGGTTGGAACTGGATGTTCTTAAGGTCCTTTCCAACCCAAACCATTTTATTATTCTATGATTCCATGATTCCATGATTCTCTGATTTTATGATTCTATGACAGTTTTTCTTTGAAATAGAAGGATTTCTTTTCAGTGTTTTTCAGCTCCAAATATGGTAGAATATTATTCCCCTAAAAATACCCGCAGATCTGTTCCCTCTCAAGCCTCCTCTCTCCCGTGTTTCTCTCACCATGGTGCTAAATTCTCTCCTTTGATCTGGGCACCTGACTTTACCTGACGTTTAATTGAGATGCACATCAACATCTGAAGACAGGCATTGGGTCTCTGAATTCAGATTTATCTTTGTTTTATTTACAGACAACAGTGCAGGGAAGACCAAATAATTCAAAGAAATGATTTATGGACTACTCTCATCTATTTTCTGCTAAGTAAGCTTATAAGCTTTTCTTTGACACCAGTAAAACTTACGTAAATGGAAATGTGCTCACATAAAAGAATCCACACATCTTTGCCTTTTTGAGAGGCGTTTTTAATATTTTTTGGAGACTATCTTAATTTTGTTCTTTTAAACAGTCCCATTAACTTCTGTGTGCAGTGCATTATGCAAAATGTCTTTAAAGGTAGAAGTTTAAATTGAAAGGAGTCTGGAGATTATATTTAATCAAATGTAAATCTAGTCTTTTAAATTAACAAAGTTATTTATAGGGTGCACCACTGATAGATTAATAAATGTACCCGAGAGGCTACTCTTAATATTGCTTTTTGCACTTAAAACCCCTGTTTTGCTGATGGAATTTAATTTTGGACTTGCATCCAGGTATCAGTCTGCTAATCCATTCTCACCACAGCAATCTCCCACTAAGCTCATTGGATATAGTGATTTAATAATAGCATCGTTTGAACACTTAACTTTATACATATATTTTTGAAATGTGTGGACACATTCTCATCTAATTTCCTTGAAGGAGTTCCAACAATTTTTTTCTTCTCATATAAATATTTATAATAGATGCACTGAAACAGTCTCCAGAAAATACAAAGCCAGACGTTAATAGAAAAATTTTACACAGATGAAGGAAAAAAGTAGTGTCATATTTTAAGTACAGAAGAATGACATCTAATGTTTTATTCATAAGCAGAATTTCTGAGAACTTCTTATTTAACCCTCTCCCTGTTCCCAGATAATGAGAGTGTAGAATTGGGGACCAATACTGCAAAATGCAAAGCACAACCTGCAGGAAGTTGAGAACTTTGAACTCTGGTTCACTTAGCAGGAATAACTTTTAGAAACTGAAAGAGTTCATTTCTGCCATCAGCTGGATACTCCAAAAGCCCTTTGAAATCATTGCAGTCAATCAGACTCCAGACATTAATACGATATGAACTCTCTCCCTTCAACTGATATTTTGCATAACATGAAATGAATCAAGAGACCAAAGACTGATGTCTGAGCAAAATGTGTACTTCGATGAAAAAGTACTTGATGAAGACTGTCATGAGCTGTCAATTACATAATGTTCTTAATATTTATGAACCTCAGTGCTATGGATGGAAGAACAGAAAGAAGTACAGCATGGTTAGGGATCAGCCCCTTCTTTGAAAGGTTATAACTGAGAAATCCTTCTCTCTCCACAAAGAAAAAGATAAACAAAGACCACAGCAGTTCTCTTCTCTCAGCTCAGTACATGCCTTAGAGACAGAGGGAACAGTGCCTGTTCATAAGCACAAGAATGCATGTTCCACGTTGTTGCTAAGCTATAGAAAAATAAGGAAATTCCTACTTCATCCCTCACCTGCATTCTGGCAATAACCAACTTCCCACATCTACCTCTTAACTGTAAAGCAAGACCAGTGGTCCAAAGGACATCTCCTGCAGTCTGACACTGAACAAGACTATTACCAGCAGAAACAGAATGGTACAACTTGCACAGAATTCTCATTACTTTCTGGTAACTATGTGAACAGCTGTGGCATCCCTGTCAGAATCCATGACTTTCTATCTGGCTTGTCCACTAGTCACCTGTGTTTTCCTGGGTTCATTTTTAACAGCTTGTCCTGGGTTCAGCAGTAGCAGTCATTTTTCTCCTTCTTAGTAGCTGGTGCAGGGCTGTGGTTTTGACTTTCAGC
>WYDI02017485.1:0-14629 GCA_009867235.2 Psittacus erithacus | reverse complement strand
CAGAGTAAACATTACTGAGCAGCAGCTAAAACCATCGGTGTTATCAGCACTGTTCCCAGGCTGAAAGTCAAAAACACAGCACTGCACCAGCCACTAAGAAGGGGAAAAACGACTGCTGCTGCTCAACCCAGGACAATGTCCATAATCAGCGAGCAAGTAAGTAATGCTTTTTATAAACCATTACGAATACTAACTCTTTTTCAGGGGTGTTCTTAAAGTAGTTCTGATGAATGCTACATCTCATGATCCCTTACCCCACAAAGCCCTGTTCATCTTGCTGGATTTTCATTCTACTTACAGGTCTTAGTTCCCTACTTGGCAAAAGAAACACGGAGGAAATATTTTTTCCATTAAAACACAGAAGCAAATAATTTTAACATTATTTTATCTATCTGTTTTCTGTCTGTCTATCTAGCTATGCATCTATGTATGTATGTATCTATCTGTCTACCTATCAATAGACAATCTTGCACCTGGCGCACAACATTGGCAAAATATTCTTGAACTTGCTTTGCTTTTAGCCTGGGGCATTTCAGCTCTTTCACTGAACACAAAACCATTGGCTAGAAATAGCCAGTTTTCTTCTCAGTTTCAGGTTCCATGAACTTATATAATAAGAATATTTGTGCAGCTATTCCAGCCTGCAGAACTTCTGTCCCCACCCTTTCTGGAAGTATGGTGGAAGCCAAGGGACTCTCCTAGAACCAGAGCTCTCTGCCTAATCTGCTGTTTGTGCAGTGGCTCTTTTCAGGTAGCCATAAAAATCAGGATTTGGAATAATGCTTTAGATGCTTTGCTTCTGCATGTGTTGTCCTTAAAAACATTGACTTTTTACTTTGGAAACCTTAGAGACTGGACAACTCTATTCAGGGCAAGTGCCTGTACTGTCTTTCCCATCACAAATTCTCATGGAGTCAATTGGCATAAGGATTTCCTGAGTGAGATACTATTGGCTCTAACCATGCAATAATTTTCTAGAACACTGTGTTATTTGTAGTACATTGATAAATCTCAGTACTTCTCAGAAGATTTATCACCATCAAATGAACTCTTATTGAATATATATTAATCTCCTTATTTTTGATGGTCTGTTGTCCTTTTTCCTTTCAAAAATGTGGAAGAAATTTTGCATGACTTAATCTTCTGATGACATACTAGTGAGTTTTATGAGTTATGCTTTAAAACATATCAAATCATTTAAATGGTTCTGAATAAGTGTTTAAATCTGAGGTATGTTGCCTTAGAAGTGATCATGATTTTAGCCCCTTCTTCGACTAGTTAGGAGGATTTTGAGTTTTCTTTGTGAATTAATGAATCTATCAACTTTCTCCTCCCTGAAGCAACAGTTGATCTTTATGGCTTAACCTGTCTAGCACCTTGGAATCACTAGAAAATTCAATTGATCTTGGGAGAGAAAAAATAGCCTTCCTTTATTTTAATTCCTCCCAACAGTCACTTTAATTTTCACCCAAGGGCAAACCATTTTTATCTAATTCCACTTGTCTTCTCTAATAAATGGGCACGTTAACAGTGTCCACTAATCGAGATGATAATTTTTCCATTTTAATTTTGAACCTTTCTTGCCAACTCGTGATTCCATCAGAGATAGAATCATTTAAATAGGCCATACAGTAATGTCTTTGGAAGCCTACTAGTTTCCTTTTATATCAAAGTAATAAATATTTTGTATTCTATTACCAGGAATAAATGGTGAACCACAAACACTGTAGAAGTCAAGGTGAAGCACACATTTTTGATGTTATAATTCATTATAAAAACGGAGACAAGTTTTTCTTTTACTCCAACTTATTTTGAAAGGTCCTTAATACTAATAATTTGTGGTTTCCTTCCTGGTTCTCAGTGACAATGGAGCCCTACTAGCCAGTAATGCACCTCTATAGGGGTAGATAAAAGCAGGTACTGCTGAGGTCTCTGCATTTACACTATTTCAAGTTTGCTTTGCATGGAGCTGTCTACCTACATTGACTGCAGGTTGTTACTGCTTATGGAGTTCAAGGTGCTTCAGGGAACAAAGTTTTCTGTCTGGAGTATGGGTTTCTCAGCCAGGAAGTACCCTGGAGATGACGGCCATTCATTATTTTTACCAGCCCCATCGTTTATACAAAGCTCACATGTGGAAGCAAGCATTATTTTTGTTTCTATTCATTCAGTTTTTCACTCCTTATTGGTTACCTCCTAGTGCCTGCTGCCCAAACCTCCACTGGCTGAACAAAGGCTCAGTATGAGATAAAATTTTTTTGCAGTTGCTTTGAGGTAGCTGCTCTCAGAAGATACGGAATTGTCCGACTCCTGTTCTCCTGGGCTTCTTTTTTGCCTGACAAAAAATATGACTTCTGAGAAACTTTAGTGTTGTGACAACTTTGCTTCTGGTAAGCCAGAGGTTCTATGTGCAGAAGATCAGCTAAGGCTGGTGGGGACAGCATCATGCTTGGGAAACAGCCAACAACAAACAATGAATTTTTGGAAACAGAAAGTCACCACGGCCCTCTGCTACCAACTGACACCATGACTTGTGACTTGCCAGACAAAATTTCAGGTACCCATACTCATAAACCAGATAGTGACTAATGGCTTCTGGAACCTCATGACTTATTAGTGGCTAACCATTCCAGGATGTGCAATCTTGCGGCTGATATTTCAAAGAATATCCACTGAACCCTCACTTTTGGATAGTTCAGGCAGCAGATACTGGAAAGCATGTTTGAAAACTTCATTCTCTGTGGCTCCTGCATTATGAAGGCTCTTGTGGGATACAGACTTTAGCTTGATGCCAGGTGGCAGGATAGTGACTTCAGTGCAGGAGCCCACATGGCAGCATTGTCAGTGCCCGTGTCTCTTTCTGTGCCTAATTCTGATTCTAGAAATATAGAAAAGCTACTGTTAATCAAAAGATTGAACTGATCTTTCCTGATATGTACTTCTCTTTCTTAATAAGTGGCATATATTTCTTTCTCACTGGAAGTATGGAAATACCAATATATATAAATATAAACTCTCCTAACAGAAGAATAAGAAATATCAGGCAGCATCCTTCCACCTTCGTACACTTCTCTAAGGCTGGCTGGTTTTCTTTACATACTGTGATAGATTGTGGGATGTGACTATAAGCTGATTGCAGGCCATGCTCTAGCTGTAGTCAGCAGAAGTTGCAAGTCTGTAGTTGTTGTGTAGGTAATAGCACTGCAAAAATAAAGGCTTCTACATGTTGGATAAGATTTCCCAGGTCCTGCTGAGCTCAGGGGAAAAATAGACACACACACACACACAAAAACAAATAAACAAAAAAGAACAGAAAGAGAAGAGAGTAGAAAAAGAAGCAAAGAAGAGATAACAAAAAAAAAAAAAGGGGGGGGAGAAAAAAAAGAAGGAAAAAAAAAAAAAAAGGAAGCCGTGACTCAGTTGCAGTATACCAGAGACAGTGTAGCAGTGGTCACATTACTGCTATGAAGACTGATGCATTTGGAGACAGCTTAGTCTGTTGTGGTTGGCATTTATCTACAGAAGTAGCTCCTGCTGAATTTCTGAACGCATCTTCAGCTACTTTGCCCAAAATTTTCTCCTTGCCTAAATAAAAGTAAATGATGATGGAATGACAAATCGCTACACTGTTAGAATGGTCTATCCACGAAAATGGTAGATACACCCCTCTACTGAGCATCTTTTCCACTCTGTGGGATGCCAGTGGTTCAGTTTCTCGCTCACTCCATGACTTATGTGTTCTCTTTGTTGAGCATACATTTCTTCCTGACCCCGTATTGACAGGCTTCTGGTGGAAAACAAAATGAACTGTGAGACATTATCAGAATTCAATGCAGATGCATCGTTTCTGCAGATGCACTCCATAATTTTGGAGGAAAACATTGTGCAGAAGTGTTTTCATCTCTTGAATGTCCAGATGCAGGAGGCAGCACAGACTGTTTTTGTTTCCTATCATCAGTTCAGCACATCCCTTTAACAGAATGTCTGTCTCAAAAAAACCCCTATGACAGAATACAGAGTCTCTCAAGATATCAAACTCTCAGCAAAGACAGACATGGTTGGATTAGAGACAGACGGAAAAACATCATCTGCTTATAATACTATTCAAAATCTCCCTTCTACTCATGAACCCTTCAAGAACTGTAGGATAGGTTCTCAAACCTGCCAGTGCCTCTGTTCCAGGGAATTAATGAAGATGAGATTGAGTGTCCATATCCCATTCTGCTTTGAAATGGAAAAATAACACATTCAGAATGAAAATCACCAACCCATTCTTTGCGATAGTGGTGATTTACAATAATGAGACTACTCATTATATTTCAAGGTGTAGCTTTCTTTTCTGATGTGGTAAAAAGTATTGTGGTAACGTTAGACTATGTATGAGACGCAAACCAATCTTTTCCAAGTTAATGAACAGCAGGCTTTTACTAATTTCCTTTTTGTAGGCATGAAATAACTTTTCAAAAACCTTATTTCAATTAACATGACCTATTTTTCTGCTTTATTTAGATATATTTCAAATGTTATCTTTTTTTTTCCTCTAATTTTTTGATCAATTTCTAATCTTTACCTAATCACAAAGCTATTCTCATAAAAATACATGTCAGACCTTTATACGTGAGTGAATACTCTGCCCATACTTATGTGGAATAAGTTTGGGTTTTAATATGTCCTTTGGAACATTTTGGCTCAAGCATCACTTTGTTGTTTATATTTTTTGTAGATAGATACCTAGAAGAAATGAAACATAGATATTTAGATACCGCATAAAGAACAAAAGTTCTTCAAAACAGGGATTTCAAATGAACAGAGAAGCATATGAGAGGTCTGAATCTTTTGAGGGAGGACCAAATTTAAAATCAGAAAGAATACCTGGGACACTGTTCAGTCATTTTCTTTCTGATAGATCTTATGGCACAAAAAAAAGAAGACTCATTCAGTTGAGTCAGGATGAGTGAAAAGCAGATGTCTCTCTAATAAAAGAAATCAGGAAACACCAAACATGTAAAAAGGCTTTTGGGGGACTTTTATACTGACAGTCTATTAAATTTTAAATTGCTAGGTAGAATAAATCCCTTAGAAAATACCTGTAGAGCCTTCCAAAGTTACAGCACTGAGGTCCCTAATTTAAATATTTGTGTATGAATGACATGAAATGGCAAAAGCTAGGAAAATCATCTAACAATCCCTGCTGTATAATTAAAAGAAAGGAGAGATATTGAAAAAGCCAGGAAGCAGCTTTCTGCATTGCACACAGAGACTAAGACATAACAAGATTGTCAGGGTCCTATTGGAAAAAAAACCCAGTGCCGGACCCTGTTTCAATTCGTGATCCCAAGAGTGAAATTAAGACACAAACGAGTTCAAGTACCATAATTGGACAGTTTGTTTATTACAAATTACAAAAAGACAGTGCTTGTAAAAAAGGGAAATTACTGTGATAAAGGAGATAGCCATAGGACAGTTTGGAAAAAAGGTAGAAAATGGTGTACGAATTCAGGGTGCAGAGAGACAGAGAGAGAAAGATAGTCACCACCGTGGATCCAGTGGTATCCTGCAGATCTGTGGTCCTCATAGGTGGTGATGGGAGTTATTTAGGGCTCGTAGTCTCGTAGTATCAGAGCAGAGCACCCCCCCAAGAGTCCGTTGGTGGTGGGTGCCCTTGTGGAGGCGTCCTTCTGGAGTTCCCTTGAAGGTACCCTGTAGAGTGTGTTTTGTGGTGTTGCCCTCATGGCGATGTCTCATGGAGGGTGTCCATCAGGGTCTGTAGTAGTTATCGGCGGAGAATGTCCTCATGGAGGTGTCCTTCTGGAGTCATCCTCATGGCAGTGGCTCCCTGGCGATGTGTCTCTTGGTGATGTGTCTCCTGGTGATTACCTTTTCTCCTTTTGTAAAGAGTTGTGGGGGGAGTACCTCTGTTCTTCAAGCCACATATTACACATTCCTGGTGGACCAGTTTCCCTGGTCTTGCAGCCAGCTCTTTGATATACATGTGTCTGCAGCAATTCTTGGGATAATAACTCACATCAATACTCAAAGTAATGGACAGAAGGGTCTTATCTCAGCAATTTTCCACTCATCCCTCAGGCAATGGATAGTGGAGTCCCAGTTCGGCTCCTCACACCCTTCTCCCAGGCAATGGATATTGGAGTCTTATCTCGACTCCTCCCACCCATCTCTGAGACAAAAGATATGTGGATTTCCATCTCAGCTGCTCAGACCAATCTTTGAGGCAATGGACAGTGGAGTCTGATTTCAGATCAGTCTCTCAAAAGCATACATGTTGTTTGTGTGAAATTGTATATTTTATGAATGGAAATGTTGGTTTCAGTTTCTCTACATATATTAACTCAGAACACTCCCAAAATTCATCTTTATTCTTAAGCTGTACCCATCTAGTCAGTGGATCAACTTACATGTGTAGAGAACTCATCTTCATTTTATATTCCTTCAGTTTCATCTGCTAAGTTCATATAGCTTAGATGGAAAATAATGAATTTAGAAATAAAAAAGAGTTTATATGGAAAAGACTGAAATCTCTATGGCCTGTGTGGAGGTCACATTCAGATCTAGGCTCTGCACAGTGTCTGAGAAGTTAGGACTATATTTTAGTACTCTCTTTCTCTGCTTTTTAGCTGTCCATGAACTTCACTGCAATGATGACATCAAACAATATTTCCACTCCATTTACTGCTTTTTTTTCTGGGAACTTATGAAAGTTTTTGTACTAAAATTCTGAGACTTTCAGGATAAGAGCAACTTCAAGGGAAGATACAGCTTATTTCCCAAAGTTCATCCTTTTCCGCCTAGGCATATTTCTATGTGGACACCCAATCTGTGACCTGAACAGGATGTTTAGCTCTCCTTGTGGTTGTATCATTGAGTATCTTCTGCCTTGGTAGGGTCATCTTTACTCAGATCTTTCCCCTTAAAAAAACCACATATGTTCCATTTGTTAAACCCATCCAACACTCCTGCATCTTTCAGTAGCTAACAAACAACGATGGTGCTATCTAACCAGGAGTTCTGGTTTGCCATGAGGGACAGACTTAAATCCATTTTGAATACTTTCTTCAATTGCCTAAGTACTTCTGGGTTACAGTAATGAACCATAGCAGCACTGTATAGAGCAGATGCAGTTATCCAAATATAATACAGTTCCATACAACTGAGCTGAAAAAGACCAGCTCCAGAGGTTCTAACGGATTTTGACTCTTTTATACAATCACAGATAAGAATCTACTCCATGAAGGAGATTCAAAAAACAAAATAATAATGAGAAATAATCTTGCAGTTGCTAGGCTTTCTAGCAGTTGCTAGGAGATGGGTAGCAGTGGTTCATGATTTTGAAAAATTAGGTCCCACATTAGGGGAACAAGGATTGATTTTCAAACTACCAGTGGGTTTGTTGTCCAGGTACTATAGGAGTGAATATACTTCCTTAATGAAGTATCTGCACAGTTATATAATGACTATATTAAACATACTTAAACATTCTTGAGCTTTTGATGCTTTTAAAATTTTAGAAAGTTTGTTTGTTTGTTTATTTTTCTTACAGCCTACACTTTTACAGATACCAGAATCAGAAACAGCAGGAGGACCTAGACCTAGAAGCATTAGAAATACTGTAGCTGACATTTCAGTTCGAGCAAGCCAGAAAGGTTTTCTTACATTACTTTGTATGCATTTTTGCTTTGGCACATCCTTTCCCTTTAATTTCCTTTTCATTCCCCAGAATTTTTCATTATTTCTGCAGTATGAAATATTAGACCACCATGCTACATAACCAAAATGAAATCTTTAAGGGATACTGAATACTGTAGTCTCACTGCAGATGAGGAAAAATCCTTTTTGTCATAACTCTGCCTGTAATTGTGATACATGTAAGTTTAACATCTTTCAAACCCATACTCTTATTTGCATGATGACTGAGAGTAGCAGCAATATACTGGGTTCTAAATTAAATGTAAGATTAAAAACTTGCTCAAGACTTATTGAGAGTTTTCTGTCACTAACCAGATTATGTGTTTATCTGGATTTGTTTCTGTATTCTTAGGGAAAAATATTAAATGAGTCAAAAGGTCTTCTGAGGTGCACTTTGAACTGCAATGTTTTAATTCTATTTGTATATTGGATTTCTATGGCTCTCAGAACCTTTATTGTTTCATTTATTCCAATGAACATCAGATCTGGCTGTATGTCTATAACACAACTGACCAAAATACACTTACTATCAATTAATTCTTTTTCTTCTTTATTAGATTTAATGCTTTAACTACAGGTTTTGAGAAAGCTGTATTCTTTGGAAGGGTTGAAGGAGTGTTTCTTTGTGGGTTTTGTTTGTTTTAGTGGTGGAATAAGTTGAAAAAATTACAATGTGAATGCTAAATTCATTAACTCTGGAGAAGTTATGGACAACTGGAGGAGAGAAATGACTTTAAGAGTTATGAAAGTGCAAATGTTATCTGAAACCAGAAAGATGCTTGCAAGTACTTTTAGAGTGTTTGGTTAACTTACATATATTTTACACAAATGGAAAAAGGGAAAAGAAAAACAAAGTGAGCATAATACGAGCATAATATAAAGCCAGAACAGACTGGTTTTCATCAACTTGCAATTAAGTTTTAATTTACTTCACAAAGGCTGTGGATTTGTATTCCTGACCTTGGCCAAAATTTCTTCTTTCATAACCTGGAAACAGAAAACAGTTTGGAGTCTTTCTTCCATTGCTCTTCCTTAGGAGAAAGGAGCTCAATTTCTGATTTTCCATCTGAACACTTGGCACTTTGCAGCTGAAGGAAAGTGAATCTGCTACATTTCTGGGGATCTCTGAATACTGAATAGCAAGATTTTTAAAAATAAATAGGTATTCTTACAGGACCTCATAACTCCCTGGAGTCTGGGATGCTGGATATTTGTTTTCAACCCTGAAATCACTCTTAATGGTGCGCAGTCTATAAGATTAAAAGAAGCTTGAGTTTCTTAATTGCAATCAGTCATCAAGAGTTACAGAGAAAGAAAATAGTACCAATGCCTCTAATTAAGTTTGGCTTTAAGGTGATATTGTAAAGTCTCTGTAACCTCCTGGACAATTCCTGCCTCCGAAAGATGGGATTCAGTTTTTACCTCAAGAATTTTCACTACATGTTGCTTTTCATGAAAGGGAACTGAATTTGGATGGAAAAAAACCTTTTCTTACATTTCCATTCTCCCTCGTGTTTCTTCCCTCCTAGGCACCCCATTGTGATGTTTCTTTTATTCAGAGTATCAGCTGGATCTCCTTTCTCCTGGAGCACTTCTGCCATCATCCCAGTTCCTGTCACAGGGTGAACTTTTTGTAGTGCAGTTTCATGCTACTGAACCTGGACAGGCTCATGAAACAGCTTGATTCTATACAAAACCTGGCTTGACTGTTGTACGAATGTTCATTTGTATAATAGGGATATATTCTCTCCCAAAAGCCAGTAACTGAGGCAGGCTTAAGCTACTTTAATTTTACATATGCTCATACATGTAACTTACGGTACACCTATGTGGAACTAATCATTAACCAACATACTAGTGAGAATAAAGGATGCACCCCATTACTGTATCTTGATAGCGACTGGACATCATGGCATGCATACCATTTCTGGAAACAAAGTGTTTAAATTAGGGGAACCTTAGATGTGACCTGCAGGATCTGGAGTCTCTTCAGCTTCACATCCTATTTTCACCTAGCCACCTTCACTCTGTAGCCTGGTTTTCTCTGGCATGTGGGCAAGCCACAGAGTCCTTGAAATGCTAAACACACTATAAATATATGCAAAAGATAATGTAAATTGCACTTGTCATAATAAATTACAGTTATGACAATGATGATAAAAGAAAAAACCAGTAGTGAATAAAAAGCTGTTTTGGAGAATGAAGTGACAGACTAAGAAGATTTTTACTTCCTAAATGATCCAGACGCTGTTCACTGCAATATAACGAGTAACTAGTAAACCACAATAGGATTTTTTTTCTGAATTAAAAATCACAGTATTTCTTCTGGATGGAAAAATACAGTTGAATTTCTTTGAATATATTTTGTCCTAAACAATTTTACAGCACCTAGTACCTCAGTAGGATTAATTAAAATGATAAAATGTCTCTAAGTTCCAGCTCATTAATTTTCTTCAAATCCTTTATTTTTCACACTGAATGTATCTCTAATCTGATTTCCCGTACTTGTTGCTTTCCTTTGTTATTTCTGTGCTTTTGGTTCTTGTGCACTTGAAGCAGTAACTTCCCCCATTATTTTGACAGTCAGAGATTACAAAATTAGACTGTGTAATGAGTGTTTTCCATATTTGGAAATTCAGAACAGATTTTTTACAAGGTAAAAATTGCAATTTCCTAATTTAAAATTTTAGACTGATATAAGGAGAGAACAATCTTTAACAAATTGTACATAACACATCCTGTTTAGAAAAAGAACTCACAGAATTCTTCAGTTAACTTGGTGAAAACTTGGGATTAGCCATCCCAATCTTCTAACAAATATCATGAACTGGGCAACACTTTGCCCTGCCATGTGCTCTGACATGAAATACAGCTTTCATTGTTACAGGCTGTTTTTATAGCACATAGCATAACAGGAACCAAACCTCTTATCCAGATTCTCAAACATCAGTGAAGTGAATGAGGTGCATTGATTTGCCTTCTTGGCAAGAAAAAGTTAATAGTGCTCTGTCTTGCATTATTGATCCCCTAAGATATCCAGTAGCCTTGTTTATTTGAACCATGATACCTAGCTCCAGTGTTTTGCATTGGACCATGCATTTATGAAAAGGAGCTTTCAGAGTTTCCCCACCTACGGAGTTGGTGGGTCATGTGACATAATCACTTAAACCCCACTGCTCCTGTATTTAAGTATTATTGCTTCAAAAGGTTCATTCAGGAAACATTACATGGATTTTTCACACACACACACGCACAAAACATTGACACTTTCATGGGCAGGAACAATCAAATATAATAAGATTGAGGTTATTTATGTGTCAATAAAAACCTTTACACGATGGTTGATAGTTGCTTTGCCCTCCTAGCCAAAGGTATTACAATTAAGAATGATTTTTTCTCTATTGCTATTACAAGAAAATTGTAATGCTTGCCAAATTTGCAGAATACATCTAAGGAATATTATTCAGTGTAACACAATACTGATATGCGATGAACAGCATTTGCATTTATTTCATTAGCTACAGTTCCTGTATTTCTTTGGTGATATCTTAATTATTTTTGGAGGATAATGTCCTACTTCTGAATAACATCCAATGCGAGATCATAGTTGGAGTGTTTTTTTTTAAAAAAACTTGTACTTCTACATGTAAGTTCGGAGTTGCGCACAACTACAAGTTTTGTAGTTTGAAGGGAAGATGTAATTGAAAATCTTAAATGCTTGACTACACGGCTTCTAATCTGGCTGTTAGAAACCAGATTAAAACTAAAACTTGAAACCAAGGATAGCAGCTGTTTAAAACTGAAGCTCAGGATATGGCTCAGTTCGTTTAGTCTTTTATGTTTTCATATATTGCACGAAATCCTTCACCTGCCTTTTGACTTCATAGGGTACTTCCTAATGAGGCACCATTTAGCTCCACCTGCTTCTGGGCTTGCTCTCCGATTTTGTGACTCAAAAGGAGGCAAGAGCTAACAAGGTTCTCATCAAATGCTTAAAAAGCAATGAGACTATCATATCTGGTCCCATCTAATCTGTCCATGCTGATGTGGTAAACACAAACATTCAACCTTTTCTGGATGTTTCTTTTTCTTTTTTCATAGGGAGGGATGGGGGGGCAACCTTTGCTCCATCTCCTGACTCAAGGTTGTATTTTCCTCAGACTATAACTAATTTCAGTTTCCTGATCCTGCAAATCAGATGATGTTTCCTTCCTTACTGTACTATTCACCCCTGGTTTTCTTTGAAGCTCTTTAAAGAGGAAGGAGTTTTCCTGTGCTTGCAGCCCTTTTCTGAGGATGAGACAGTTTGCAGTTCCAGCATTTTTTCACCGGTGTTGTTGGCCTAGTCGGAGTAAACTGCAGTTTGCTAGCATCTGGGAAAATAGTCTAAGCAAGTATCACTTGTATCATGCATGCCTTGCTTTAATGTGACTTCCAAGGTATTTCCTACTCCCTGGTGTACCATATGGTGTTACCATACTCTGGTAACACCAAGGTAACTACCAAGGTAGTATGACTGTTGTTTAGCCCTTATCTGTACATTGCAGGGGAGAAAGGAAAAAGAACTTGTTCTAAAAGACTTTCTGGTGGTGTGACTAGGGGTAGAAGCATCCACCTGAGAACTTCTTTTCATCCAAAGTGATGCAATGAGGGGAGAGTTGGAAACATAAGGCAAAAATGTGTTTTGTGCAGGTCTTTGCATGTCTTAACCAGAAGATGAAGCTCCTCCGACACTTGTGCTTCCTCTCTGTCTATGAACAGTCTTTCGAAGTAGTGTCTCTTCTCTCCACCTCTGGTCCCATCATTTGCTCCCTCTGCGCCTTGCTTTACCTTACAAATTGGATTTTTAAGTGGATAAAACTCCTTTAATGCTTATGCCTCCCTGCCTAAAGGATCAACTTGTACTACCTGACTGAGATTAATCTTTAAGAAGGGGTGCTCTACCTCCTCTAGCTATAAAGAAATTAAGCTCCTAGGACACGTTTTCTTCAGTAACAGCAAGAGGAGGCTGCTTCTCCTACACCGTTTCTGCTTCACAGTGAGAAGTGGGAGAAAAAAAAAAAAAAAGCCTCTAAAGTGAAAAGAAGCAAAGATAAGCACATGCCCTGTCAAATCTCAGAAATATCTGAGGGAATGATCAAGGTATTCCCCTCTTCAGAAGACAGCTGTCTTCTGAGTGTAGTGCTGGGTTATGTATTCAGATGATAAGATTAGGAATCTGTGTTTTTCTCCTGAATATATGGTATAAACAGGCTTTGAAGCCTCCAGGGTATTTCAGAAATATGTAGTCATTCACAAAATTCTATCCTTAACAAGGCTGAAAATATGCAGGGGCTTTCTAGAGTCCACATACATATTAGGTAGAGGAAAGATCTTACTTTAGGTAAAATTTTTAAAATACAGCTTTCTCCTGGAATATATCTTTCCCCTAAAACACATAAAATATATGTGAAAAGAAATTAAACAAGCTAATCTAAATGTGCTATGTCAGCATACAAGATGTAATTCCTAAGCTTCGCTAGCAGAAAAACCCTCAAAAAAAAAAAAAAAGGCAAAACAAAGAGCCTAACAACCCATGCTTCTTAAAGATCCAGAACAGCTCAAAGTTCATGTGAAGCCTCTTCAAGGCTACTCTGAAATATAGGATTCATAGACATAGGTGTATCCTAAGGTGAATATCTTTAGAGTGCATTCATCTAAAAGAGCTATTTCTCTGTATACACATACAGAGATTCTAAATAACCTTTACAGACATGGACATAGGTTTATTTTTCTTTCAGTCAGATGAATATTGACAGTGGTGTTTACGTTTGATACCACAACAGGATATCCAGAACAGAGGTTTTTTTAAGCCATTCAGTGTCTCTCGTTCCAGGTAGCCTTCCAGGAGGATCACATTCTCTCAGTCTCAGACGCTGGCAGTTAAACACCCAAGGTGTTTCATTTTTCTGTAGAAATCCTCCTATGGCTAGGTGTTATATGATTGTTTCTTACGGAAAAAAGTCCTGATTCCAAAGAAACCATGCTACAGCAGATTAATCTGTCTTACTTTCTACAGCTCTTCAATGTTGTGATATAAAATATATACCATTTCTCAAACTGTTGGGTTCAATGATTAACATGAGAGATATTTCAAGAGAACTTTGAGTTTAGCCATTGAATTGTACCCCATTTTGATCAAAACTTAGATTCCAAGGAAATTTAAAAAAATAAAAGCAACAGTTGTGCAATGATGTAATGACTAAGTCTGAAACTGGCTTACTTTAAATCTATGAAGAGCACTGAATCTTATTTGACATGAGTAATTTCAAAGCCACATTAACACAGATAACCAGAAACCAACTCATGACAATAATACAGCTAAAAACTTAGCTCACTGTTAAGTTTATTATATTCTACTTTTAGTTTAATTCAAAGAAACTTGCTCTAGACTTCATAGATGCCCTTTTGTACAGTAAAATTTGATTTCCAGTTTTTGTTTATAATTTATTTAAAATTGGTTTGGAAAACAAGCAATGATACAATACCTGTAGGATTCCTGTCAGATCTACTTGACATGCTTTAGTCCCAGCATGAGAACCATAGAAGAGTGTCATGGTTTAAACCCAGCTGGCAACCCAGAATCATGCAAACGTTCGTTCACTCCCCCTCTTTCCTCCCCCCACTCCTGGAGGGATGGGAAGGAGAATCGGAAGAATGTAATTCCCATGAGTTGAGATAAGAACAGCCCAGTAACTAAGGTATAACACAAACCACTGCTGCTACCACCAATAATAATGATGAGAAGGGAAATAACAAGGGAAGAGAATGCAACCGCTCACCATCCGCCAACCGATACCCAGCCTGACCCGAGCAGTGATCTAGCCCTTCTGGGTAACTGCCCCCAGTTTATATAGTGGGCATGATGTGCTGTGGTATGGAATAC
>WYDI02017484.1:604-11737 GCA_009867235.2 Psittacus erithacus | reverse complement strand
TGTTCTTATCTCAACCTGTGGGAGTTGTATTCTTTCGATTCTCTTCCCCATCCCTCCGGGAGCCGAGGGGGGGGGGGCAGTGAGTGAGCTGTGTGGCAGGCCTTAAACCACGACAGACTGTTAGCTGGGAAGCTTGCAGCGTCTTTAGAAAAGGATACTTCTGTTAAACAGTTCGGGGAATCTGTCCTGAGTATATTTCCTCCTTGAGTTTCACTGCTGCCCAACATCCAGTTTGCTTTGCAGGTGTTGGTAGCAAGGAGAAAATAACATGCTGATAGAAAACTGATCTATTATTACCACTGCCCAGTTCCACACAAGCAGAAAAATCTCCCTGAATAAACCTTCTGTGTGATTTTGAGACATAATTAGGCTCATGACCCATAAGTGCTTAATCTCTGCTCTCATATCCGAGATTATTGTTGGGTTTTGGTTTTTTTTCAGTAACTGTGTATTAGTGGTTTTCTTACCAGTGATCAGTACAAAGGGATATGAAAATGGAACGAGTCATTCCATACTGATATCTTATCTAGACCTATCTAAAGGCTGTTGCAAATTGCTTCTCAAAATTGTAAATTACTTTTTCACAGAACTCATAACCTCATCTGATATTCTAGAAACTCTTTTCTGTGGCCTAATAGCTTTTCTATTAAAGCTAATGGCAAAATTTCCATCTGCTTCACCAGTGGAGGGCAAAACTTCAGTTTTATTCACACTGTTGTTAAAAATTAATAGGAAATTTGCCTGGTGAAGTCTTGAGGAGAGTCAGTCCTTGAGAGTGCTTGGAGTGTAGAAGTTTTACTTTATTAATTTGCTTGCAAATTGTGGGTGTCCAGTACTTTTTCAGAAGGTGTCCCACACCTTGCATAAGCGCACATTAAATAGGGACCTTTGCTTTTGGTCTCTGCAGAAATAACAGAAACCAGCAAGGCAATTTTCACTTTTAAATGAGCACAGTTCCTAAGGGGGGAAACCAAGGTGGCAGCTCTTGACATGCCACTCAGACAAGGGAACTATTTTTCCCAGTGCATAAACCAGCCTTGTGGTTCTGCAAAGAGCAGTCACTTTTCAGGAGAATATCTGACTAACTTTAGCGCATACCATGCTTCCAGGAACCTTTTAGCTCAGTGAAGGGTTTAAGAGATCTTCTAGACACCTTAAGAAGATTCAGTTCAATGATGTAAAACATTTGCTGAAATGTACATCAATTCCAGTGCACTTCAATATAAGCGAAAGTAGATAAAGGCTTAGAACTTAGTCTAAGGAAAGCAACATGTCAAAAACTTAAAAAGGGAGAATAGTTTTACGTGGTCATATCAAGGTTTTTATACTGCCATTTTATACTCTTTTGTATATGGAATTCTGATAAAGACTGAGGTACCTTGGGACTATGCTTCAGGCCAAGGTCAGACACAGAAAACCCTTCTTGCACCCAAACATTTACTCTCTTGTCAGATTTATATTCATTCCTTACATGTCTGACTAAATATATATGTATCAGATGTAAAATTGTATTAACCTGCTGCTCACTCTCTCTACTACTTGCTGAAGTTCCTTGCTAATGCTTTATTCTTTTTTCATGTAAAAAAGCTAAGGGTGATAATAGACTCATTTCTTAAATTCTTTCCCTTATAAAGGGCTGCTGCTCTTACACTAGTGTTGATCAGTAAACAACTAGAGAAAGGAGAACTGAGCAATTGTACTTGGGAAGACAGCTGCCCAAGAAGTTGTGCCTTTGTTAAAAGTCTGTGGAAAGATTTGAGAATTCCAGTTCAGCCAGGAAAAACATTGTTAGTAAATGTGTCCTTCATGTTGTGAGTGTAGCTCGGCAAAGGCACACTCATTAGTTGGGTGATGGTGGTGGGGATGATTTTTTTTCCCAAAGCCGGATGCTCGTTTGGTCTTGTTACAAAAGCCTCTTCCTAAAGGATGGCGTGCCAGAGACAGCTCACTATGGAAGAGAAATCACAAAAGCTTCCAGGAACCTAAAACCTCCATTTGATTCAGCCAGATGTCTTTTGGAAGAAAAGGGCTCTTTTACAATATTTTAAAGAGGTCTGTGTCCTCTGCCTGCCAGAACATGGAATTGCAAAGCTAATGCTTGATCTGTTGTTTATCAGCTTTTTATCAATCAGAATTTACCCCAGGCATGCATTACTGGGTGCAAAATATTTAATGTGCAGAGTGCAGAAAGACAGTGGGGAAATATTAAGGATATCTTCTTTTCTTGTGTATGTGTGTATTAAACTAATAGAAAACTTACCTAAATCTTTACCGTTATGTTACTGCAACACTATGAAAGTAACAACAGTTTCCCCAGGAGATACTAGCAACTTCAACATGGGCAAAAATTTGAAGCTGAAATTGGTAGTAACCCTTTAAAACAACAAAAACTTTAGTAGCTGAGGAAGGTTTCAGGCATAAAAATGAAACTGCTATCAAAACAGCCATCAACATTGAATGGTATATGGTTGTCAGGTAATCTTCTTGCTGGCGCAAAACCAGGGGGATGTTTACCAGTCACTTCCGCAGGAATGATATTGGCTTCCATATGTGATCATTGCAGACTGTACTTGTCATTGATCTCTGCAGTTTATCTCAGCTGATCTGCTTCTGTGTTTTGTGCTTGGCTGACATTCTTTTATGAGGCTTGGTTTTACAGACTAGATAGCTTTTCCCAAAAGACCTAGTTTGCAAGCAAGACTGTAACCTGCTCTCTTGATTAAATTTTTCAATAGACAGTGACAAAATGTCTATAGCTTTTCTTTCTTTTCTTTTTTTTTTTTTTTAACTGACACTCCTGCCCCTTTGCTTCATTAGGACATTACCCTTATGCATGCACCAAATCCTTTGTATTTTATGGTTAACTGGTGAGACTAGTGCTTAGTCTACATAAAGAAATAAGGATGGAGGATGTATTGAAGTTTGTGTATTAGCATTTCCTTTGGATATCATGTTTGCCACTGGCTTGCCTTGCTAAATTGTAGGCATGATTTTGAGGGAAAACCATCTGCAAAGACAGTGTGCATACATATCTTGATGTACATTTGTCTCTTTTTTAATTACAGCTGCAGAAGACATAAGTGCTTCGAGTTGTGTCCTGTGATTTAAAGGAACAAAAGGAGGATAAAAAATTGCTACTACAGCTGGATCTCTTTCTCAGCTTTATTAAAAACAGAACAAAACAATTTTTTGCCTTCATATGTAAAAAAGCACTGAAAGTGACCACCCAACAACTCCAGCACCTAATGTTCATATTATGAGCAAGCTGACAATTATAAACTTCATTGGATGGCACTGAATATATGTTCCATATCACCTCAAATTGCAAATTATCATCTTAATTCATGGGTAGCTTGACAGCATATATAGTCCTCTTCTGGTGATCATCCTCTGCACAGCCATATGAAGCTCAGGGTGCTTCTCATGAGACAGAAGAAAATTGATGCCAGAAACATGTTGGAAGCACAAGGGAAGGTAGTAAGTGATGCACATTAATTAATATGAGCATTCTGCTCATAATGAGAAATTTTGTGGGGAAATAAATCTAATTAGATTTCAACAGTCTAAGTATGTTCAGTGAACACAAATAAAGCTAGAAATAGAGAAAAAATCACATATGTTCATGTGTATGTGTTTAGCTACTGAGTGCCCTTATGTACAAAATCAAGAACAGTTTCTGGTGTTGCTTAATGATGTTTTCATGTCTGTAAGATATAATAAGGCTACCTCTGATATGAGATAGTCAATGAGATGCATTGTGTGTCATCAGGTTCTACAACACAAACTTTCATATTTTATGAGTTGTACAGCAAATATCTGCACAATATAGACCATACAGATTAAAGTTCCACCTGACGTCTGGAGGTTTTACATTTCCATATACTGTTATGTTAAACAAAATAGAGTTTTAAGTGATGGATACATTCTGCACTGATTTAAGTTCTGTGTAGCCCTGTTGCAGTTAATATGCACAGTTCATTTCTGGCGCAATTCCCCTGAAGTCAGAATGTTAATGTCAGCATAGCTACACTAGGGATGAACTAAATCCGGTAGGATTACACTAAGTGCATAAGATTATTGAAATAAATGCCCACTTGTGCATTATATCATAATTTAAGAACAATCAAATGAAAACTTAATTCTGCAGTTCTTCTTTTTACATGCAGAGAAACAACCGACGATGTCTAACAGGAGTGCTATTGTGAAGAGGAACAGCTTGGACCATGATCTTAATAAAAATTATTATATAGTCCCACTGGTGCTAAGAAGACTTAAGATTTTACTCTGAAGACACTTATGATTAATAATATTCATATGGATGTTGCATACCCATAATTTTGGAACACCTGCAAAAATAAATGAATTCAGATTGTTACTGGCAATTTAAAAGAAAATGGTTGCCAGCCTAGATCCACCTGCCACAATGTATGGGCTTCATAGGTTTGCATTCAGAATCATAGAATCATGGAATCATAGAATGGTTTGGGTTGGAAGGGACCTTTAAAGGTCATCTCTTCCAACCCCACTGCAATGAGCAGGAAAATCTTCAATCAGATCAGGTTGCTCAGAGACCTGTCCAACCTGACCTTGAATGTTTCACAGTGACAGGGCATCTACCACATCTCTGGGCAACCCATCATCCTCATTGTAAAAAAAACTCTTCCTTATATCTAGTCTAAATTCACCCTCTTTTAATTTACAACAATTACCCTTCATCCTATCACAACAGGCCCTGCTAAAATGTCTCTTTCCATCTTTCTTAGAATCTCCCTTTATGTATTGGAAGGACACATTAAGATCTCCCTGGATCCTTCCCTTCTCCAGGCTAAACAGCCCCAGCTCTTTCAGCCTTTCTTCATAGGAGAGATGCTCCTTCTGATAATTTCTGTGGCCCTCCTCTGGACCCGTTTCAACAAGTCCGTGTCTTTTTTGTGCTGAGGACTCAAGGACTGGATGCAGTAATTTGTTTTAAAAAAAATAACACTGATTCAAAATAGCTTTTCCATCTTTCCATTCTCACTTCACACCTACCTAACTCTAATATTCATCTCTTCCGTGATTTTGCTTTTGTCTCTTTAAATAGCATCTGTGTTGATTTTTAATTTTTGAAGGCTTCTCTTTTAGCGGGGGGAGGAGAAACAGCTTTCTTATTTGAATGATCCCCTGTCTGTAGTATAGATGCCAGCATACTTATTTCAATGTGATATCTCTCTCCTATGGTGTTGGTTGAATTGCAGTCTCAATGACTTAGAAAAGAAGCATGCCTACCCTTGGCTCAACTTTGCAGAGTACCTTTGGAGGAATTAATAACCATCCTTTTCGTGAGCTTTTCAATGATCTGTTCCATGAATCTGATATCCGTTATGTAACAATATTATTTCTTTAAACTTTGTTCCGTTTTGATGCTACTCGTCAGATGGCTAGTTGACATACAATTACTGTTTTGAATGGGGATCACTGATTGCCTTCAGCTATTTTTCCTGAAGCTGTTGCAGATCAGGCAGGGGAGGGTACAGTTGCACCAGAAGTGATCTGTTATGTGCTGATAGAATGCAAGCCACTTCCAAATGGGAAAGCTCTGACATACTGTCCCAAGTTTTCACTGCCCATGAGCCCATTATCATCATGAATGCCATGTGAGTTCTTCTAAAAAAGGTGGCTATGAACCCAGTATCAGTTTAAATATTTTCCTAAATTCTGAATCTGTATTTCTGTAAATTCTGCTGCACAATTCTTTCCACTGAGTAGTTTTGTCTCTTTAAATTCAGAGTCTATTACTGGTTTTACAACCCAGACTATTTTCTTTGATTGTTTACAGCTGGATATTAAGTAAATCATTGACACAGTATACATTCCAGCATGTTACAGTAATTCCAAAATGAGCAAATCCTTTCTTTAAGTGTGACATCTTCCCTCATTTTAGTGTCTGGCAGTAAATGAAACCAACCAGATGGTCCTCACTGATCCGTATTGTGTGTGAGGCATCTGAGTGCTTTTATGCCAGGGCACAGATTTGTCTCATCTGACAGTGGCAGAGAAGTAGCTCTTTTGTTGTTTGTGGTTCAGATGGCTGGCGGCATAGACAATCCAGGAATGGCAGTCCTCCAGATTTATTATGATGCTGAGGTTGACTAGTAGGGGAAGTTGAATGAAGGAGGAAACATGAAAGTTGTGCTGTGTTTTTTGTTAAGATGTTATTTTCATAGGGAGCTTGGCCACAGTTAGGGCAGAGATCAAATTATTTGTCAACTATTTTGTTATGATCCCAGGCTAGGGGAGGACTGGTAAGTGGAAAAGGCAGTGCCTAGTGACCAAATTTTTGCCAACATGCCCATCCTTGGCCAAGATGGAGTGGGCTTGAACAATGTGTTGAGTGGCTTTCCTTTGTCAAACAAATTAATAAGTATGATACCATAATATGACAGCATGTGGAACAGAAAACAAAAAGGAGTAATCTGTAGAAGAAAAGGATTACTGTAATGTAAGAGAAAGGTGAAGTTTGCTTTCAGAGAGGAGAAATTTTGAGATCCTTCAGTTTGTCACAATAACTAATGCCATGTCTTTTTCAGGTGTGATGGTTTGCCATCACAAGAGACAAAAAAACCCACTTGCTCTGAAAGCCAGGAGGCTCAGCAACTGTATTGTAGAAATATTTCTGCATAATAGACTGGCTTTATTCTTTCCATAAGCACCTGCTATTGACCACAGCTGGGTATGACATAATGGAGGAGGTGAATGTTTGGTTCAAACCTGTACAGCCTCTTCTGTGTTCTTGTCTTCAACTGCAACTTTTCTGTACCCTACTATCTGTTTAGTAGAAGTAGTTTTGGTTGTTATCTTTCTAAACTCCCAAGCAGTGCTATTTTAAAATGTAAAAAGCATCGACCCGACTATCTTAGTGTCTGCGAAGTTATCTGCAGTTCAGCACCTATAAAATCCAGATCTCTAACATTTCTTCTATGTTTTAATGATTTTGTGACCAGCCTGCAAAATCTTAAAAACAGAAGCAAACCACAGGAATTTAAAAGACACCTAAAATGTGATAGTTTCTTGAATCTGGGCTTTATATTTGAATCTTTATTTGTTGCAAGTAGGGATAAGAAGCTTCCAACTTAGACCTGTACAGCATCCGTGTAGTTCATGTAGCTTTTTATTTAGGTACATAAGATGCATTGTCAACAGAATTAATATTTACAGTTCATGAGGAAATGTGTGAAGAAATAACTAATCATTACTTTGTATCATTTTTTAACCATAAGTTTCCAGGTTTGTAAAAGATTGGTTATCCATACCCTCATTTTTCCAAGTTAAGAAACTGAGTCATAGGAAAGTGGTGTTCTTCCCTACAGCTTAGAGGCACAATTGGGAATGGAACATAAACCTTTAAACTGGCTTGATTTGCTGTAACTGTATCCTCTAGAATAAGATCACAAGACAGAGTTTTCCTTATAGTCAACCACACCCATAAAATCTCCATGTAATTTGAGACCCTCTTATAGCTTCATCCCAAACTCAACAAATTCTAAGAATGTCAGCTATTGGTCACAATAGCAAGTAGCAACTGTAACTGTTCACATTTTCCATCTGTAATTATTAAAAATTCTGTCGATAAAAGTTACATGCTCTTTACTGAATCACACAAACTTCCTGTGGAAGGTGAAAGCTTTTCACTGTGAGAACTGAATTATCTTGATAGACAAGAAGAAAAGAGAAAACTTTGGGTTCAATGACAGTTTTTTTAAATTATTTGGTGTTTGCCCTGTTACCCATTTCCTATTTGGAATGTGACTAACTGATTGCTAATGGCACCTGGGAAGGCTTGTTAATGAGTTTTGTTTTCTCAGCAAGAACAACAGAGAGCAAAAAGGCTTTGTGTGGGCCAGGCTGGGATGATGAATGTCAGAGATGAGTCTTAGCAGAACAAAAACTCCTGGCAGCACTGATGTCATGAACTTCCTTTCCCACTCTTGTTTTAGATAAATGAAAACAAATATGTCTTCCTTAGGAGTTCAGCTTGTATATTTTTCTTGCCAAGAGGATGCTCTCCCTAGTGATTCCTTACTAGCTTTGTTGCATAATTGTGCCTAGATTTCTGCCTTTCATATTAAAATCAGACTATTGTCCTACTTGCCAGCTGATACTTAAATAAGTAAATGTTCTAGAAAGAAGCAATAGGAAAAAACTGATTATTTTTTCCACGTTTTCTTATGCAACCTGAGCCTCTGCTAATCTGCTGCATTCTTCACAAATATAAATTAATGTCTGCACATTTAATCACTTAGCTGTGTTATATATGTGGGCTTTTATGTATGTAAGCGGAATTTGCTACTGAATCTCCTGCTTATTGCAGAGATACCTGGGAAGATTCAAGGCAAATGGGGTAATTCAAGTTCAGCAGAGTCCTTCCCCTTCTGGTCAGGAGTTTCATGAATTTTCTTATTCACATAATAGCATGCTTTTTCCTTTTCTTAGTAGCCAATAAAAATTACAGATATTTCTTGTTGCATGCAAAGTTCACATTTAAACATTCCAGTCAGCAAGTAGGAAAGCAGAAAATGGGAGATTCTTTTTTTTCTAACAGTGCGCATTCTCCTTGGGTTGCCTTAAGTTGCTTTCAGCTGTCTAGCCAGCACATCTCTGAGACATATATTGAGGCTTTGTCTTGTTCTGTATTGAATGTTTGAATGTCCACATAGTATGTGCATGGTTTTACTTCAATGCATCAGCAATACAAAAAGCCCTAACATGATTGTCATAAATCTCTCTGATTAATAAGGGAGTTACATTCAGGAATCTAGCTCTTATCAGTGCATGGAACCTTTAGGAATGTTCTGAAGAATAGTACTTTATATATTTCCTAATGGGAAGTGTAAAAAATCTCCATTATTTTAATTGCTAAGGAAAGTGTTATAAATGATGCATGAAAGTTTAGATCCTCTAATAGAGTAATGTGGAGATTGAAGACATGGACTCCAGCAGAGTTTCTTTCCAAAAACTTCTTTACTGTCAGAGACTCCCTTCCTGTTGGTTCCACGGTTTATATAGACTACACCTTTTGTTCTCACGCTACTAACAGGATTAGCTGGATTTGAACATTGCCACCTTCCAATTGGGCACTATGTGTTACGCTCTGGGTGGCCACTCCCCTCTATGTTCAGGCCAAGCCCAGAATGTGCTGGCCAATCCCAGGATGTTCTGGCCTAGCCCAAAACCCTTTACACCATCAGAGTAAAATGAAGTTATATGACCAACTTGGCAGAAGAGTAGAAGACTGTTGTACAGGAGTGACACTGAGAGGTTTTCACCTAATAAAAGGAATCCCTTTTTAGTTTTCACACTCTCTGAGTGTTCTTCAGATTTGAATTGGCATTTCTTTCCCAGGCACTAATGAGCCAGTTGAAAGAAAATTCTTGGTAATGAATGACATTGAACTGATGACAAAGCAGAAAGTGAGTACAGTAGGGGAAGAAAATAAGACTAGCACACTTGTTAAGATGAAACACCTGCTGCGAGTACCATGAAAGGCTGCTGGGGAGCGGGCAGCTTCTGAACAAATCATTTTCCATGGAAAGCTAAAAACTCCCTGCCTGCCCACAAGACTTTCTTTCCTCCCTCTCCTCAGCATCTTTCCTATGGATTATTGTTTTCATGTGTATGTTTTCTCAGGCACACAGTTAACAGCTTGTAATACAAAGGTCATACATAAAAGGTTTTTGTTTCAGATTGGTATCTAACCAGAGAGAAGGATGTTGTGGTAGACTATATCAAAGACCTTACAGAAGTCCAGATAGATGACACTCATAGCTCTTCCCTTGTCCCCTGATCTAGTCACTAGTCATTTTTATGGATGACCCAATCCTAAGGGAGTTAACATATACTATGGTACCTCTCTCATATAGCTCTAGACTGATAGCACCAAGAAAAGTTAGAAAACATGACTCTAAGAAATATAAAACCTTATGCTACCACATTAAAACCCAGGCTACCTAGAGAGATGGTAGACATCCCATCCCTAGAAATGTTCAGGGTCAGTTTGGATGGGGCTCTGAGCAACTTGATCTAGTTGAAGATGTACCTGCTTATTGCAGAGCAGTTGGAAGAGATGACCTTTAAGAGTCACATAAGGAGATCAGGTGATTTTAATAGATACATTAATTTAAAAGATACTCATTGGTGGCATAAGTAATGACTTATAGCATTCTTCCATTATATTTTTTTTCAGGGAAGAGAATATGTATTTTATTTTAAGAATACTTTGTGTATTAGCAGTCCTATATATACACAAATTTCTTCATAGTATTTTGTAAAGAAGTAGGGTCAGATTCATCACTGCTGTAATTCCAGCAAAATCTTAGTTGTCTTAGAGCCAGTGGCTGTCCCCCACATCATCTGTGAGAGCAGGAACCCATAATGTGACTACAGTCTCACCTCCACTGCTCTCAGAAGTGTAATTTTGGCATTTGAACTCCTCCAAGGCAGAGGATGAAAGAACATGACCCTGCTTTGCAGACAAGTGAATGTTCTCAATCCTCTCTCCTCCCCAGAGCAGGGATGCCTTTCTGGTAAGTTTTGCGCTTCTGACTATGTTGAATGATACCTGGGTGGAACTAAGCTTAATGAAATACCAGTTAGTTACTTTTCCATATGAGCTCAGTTAATTGCTGGCTAGCTTTGGAATTTAGTGCTAATGCAGTAGTGAATTTATCAATGGCAATTCCAAATCTGTATTTCTGTTGCTTCCATATGATGCGCTACTTGTGAATTGCAATTCTGAAAGTTCTTATTGAATGCAAGCAGTCGTACAGTGTCAAATTGGTTATAATGAGAAGTTAAGCCCAGCTGCACCTCTTCCCGCTGATCTCTGAGGACTGGCTAGAACACATGGGCTGGGATTTTCTGCCAAATTTTGATACTTCTAATGCAACACCTAGGCGTATGAGACATGTAGACAGGGCTTGTAGGTCATCTGCACAAGCTACTATGCCCATATGCAGACATATTTGCATATTTGAACTCTCACTAAGTGTTGCAGGCGACGGCGCGGGGAATCAGGCGGCGACTCAATATGAGTGATAAGCAAGTTCCACTTTATTGCCAGTCGGTGCAGCTTATATACCTTATTCCACTAATTTA
>WYDI02017480.1:0-50629 GCA_009867235.2 Psittacus erithacus | reverse complement strand
GTTACTGGACTGTTCTTATCTCAACCCATGGGAGTTACATTCTTTCGATTCTCCTCCCCATCCCTCTGGGAGCAGGGATGGGGGGATGACAGGCTGGGGGAGGGGGGGAACGAGCAGGCTACATGGTTTTCTAATTTGTGACTAAACTTAAACCACGACACCTTCTTAGTATATGGAAGATTGTAGGCTTACAATTTTCACTAGAAAATGATGAAAGGACGGGGCTTGAGGAACTGATGCAGGTTTGCTCTCTGCACTCCTTTATTTGAGGTTCAAGGAATGCATGTCATGAAGCCCCTAATTCCATGAAGCAAAAGGAAACTGAAGAAAAGAAGTAGCAGGGGCTGAGAAGATGTGGTTATGAACACATAAAGATTCTGGAACAGCCAAATGTCAGACTTTGTAGCAAACAGACAACAAAGAACATAGTGACCAGGCATGCAACAATAACTCAGCAAGATATTACAATGAGAAGCACACCAGTGAGAATGTCAGTGGGGTTATGAAGATGAAACTCCCTTAGAAAAACAGGAAGTAAATGATAACATGGTAGAGGAATTTCCTGTTTCTCAAGCCATAGGGAAATCTGGAGCAAAGAGCAGTCAGTGTTTGAGAAAGCCGTCATATCTCACATGCATCTATTAAGTCAAAGAACTTACTGGAAAGAAAGTGCTGTGATGCAGGCCCAAAATCTCGGTGTGCCTCTTGTAACTGTTTAAGGCGATCTTCTACAGACACCTACACATAAACACAAATACACAAAATTCATATTGCATTTACTTTGTAACACCAGAACCATGATAATAAAAACAATTATTTACATTAATTTTTAGTTATATAAATTTAGGTAGTCTGTGTGTCATAGCACTTGATATCTGTCTATTCAAGGCTACTTTATTTCTTTCATTGGCTTGATGAACGTCATGTTCATATTCGTGCAGTGTTCTTGTGACAGTACTGCAGATCAATAATGAATAATAGTAAGTTCATGGTGACAATAGCTGACTGCTGAAGTTTCTGACCTCCTCCCAACCCTTCTGTTGTCCAAATTTCCATAGTCAGCAGGTCTCAGTTTGATCGTACTGATCTTACAGCTGCCTTTCCAGCATGAAACCATTTTGAAAGATACTGCTTCACTGGCTGACATGGTTCCCTCCCGGTTTATTAATTGAAACTGCACTAGCAAATCCAGCAGCAGTTTGGCTGCTTGGTTAGCTCAGTTTGAGAGGACACCAAAAAAAAAGAAAAAAGGAGAAAAAAAAAGAAAAAAAGAAAAAAAAAGCCACTACCATATTAGGAAAGGGAAGGTCTGATCTGATACAACAATTTTGCCACTCAGGAGCAACTCATTCAGCCCAGAAAGCAATGCCCAGGTTTTGAAAATTCTGTCCCACTTCCCTCAGCTAGAGAGGTGAAAGATCCTCCATCTTTACCTTAATTCTTTCAGACACTTAATATCACTCAAAAGCCAGGTAAAGAAACAAATAGCAGCTGACTCACAGTACTTCCTACCAAAAAGAGAGTGACAAAGTGCAAAAATTGATAAATGAATTTTTAACTGATGTAAGAAACTTCATTAAATCAGTCACTGAAACTGTGCATGAGTTTGAACTGCAATCACGCACAATGATTTACCTTTCTCAGACCATTTAAGCACAACAATCATAACTAAGCAATATGAATCTTTCATATAGCATATCCTTTTCTGGTTTATAATGCTAAATGTATTCTTGCTCACATCCTGTTACAGCTTTACCAATACTTAACTCACTTTAAGTGAAATTCCCTGCTGAAACTTAACACGCAAAACCAAAATAAACCAGCTTTCACACAAGCTGGAAACACAACAGAAATATGTGCACCATTTCTGAGTGACAATGATTTGTGCAGTAAAAATACTGCTATAAGACATACAAAATACCATGCAGAAATAGTTCCCCCTAGTCTCTAAAGATTAATGTGATCTCCTGAGTGAGTAAACTGCTGGGACATTGAGTAAACTGCTGAGAAAGGAAAAGTTTTTGTCAAGCTCCAGAAGCAAAGACTGCTCTGTATGCTGCTTTGGTACCACTAGAGCAACACCTTAAAGACAGAAATAATGGACAAATGGTAATAATGCATCTTTTGAAGAGAAGCATCCCTCCTCCCAAACCTACTGTACACATTCAGAAGAATACCTGTAAAAGTTTCCACCGCATATTAAGATCATCCAGTTGACGAGACATCTTTAACGATGGATAAAGGTCAAGTGGAGACAGCTGACTGGACAAATCATTCACCGTCTTAACTTTCAAGTTGATGGGAGCAATTTCTTCTCTAAAAGCCTAAGAGTAAGAAGCATTCATTTATTTTCAACAGACAACTGAGCAGCACAAAAGCCACTGTAAACTCGAAAGGGTGCTGACTTGCCCAATGTGGCAGCTTATGCTAAACACAACTGTACACAGTTCTCTGGCAAAGAAAGATCACTCACTTCATTATTCTTATTAACTCCTTCACTCCTTCTTATACATCCTTAAAGAAAAGAGTATGATATTTACTCAAATGCCTGTATCCAAATTGTGTCCCAAAACAATTTAACTAAGTTTTTAGTGGTGCCATATGGTTTTGGAGCTTTTCTTTCCAAAAAGAAATATGCAATGCTCTATCAGGAGCTTTAGCAGTCTACAGTGTGTAAAGTGCCCTTAAGAAAAAAATGTGTTCAGTAACTACAGTTTTCCAGGATTAAGCAACTGCCAAAAAATCAATTTAAAAGCTATTATTGAATTAGCAAAGCATGAAGGAATGTGTCTTCTAAGGAAAAGGAGTACAATGTTTTACCTGGTTACAACTGTAGAGTAAAACTATTACAATGATTAAAAAGAAGAAAAAGGTTTATTGAATTTAATGGAACTAAATTCAATATTAAGATTAAACTGATGCAAATTTTAGTTACAGTTGAAGCTGCATCAAATGTCTTGCTTGCTGTGAGCAGTTAATTGTTCAATTCTATAAACGGTTTGATTAAATAACTAGAAAAATATTTTCTTTGGACAATTCAATTATTTACCTCCCTTCAAAATCTCTATTATCCCACCCAGGAACAGAAGGAACCTACTTGCAAGCAGAAGCTTCTGTTCCAGAAGCATTTGGCTTCTGGACAGCCAGCAGGCCCCTACTACTTCAGCAGATGTTACAGCCTGTGCGCAGCGATGAAAATTTAAAAGACTTTGCTTTACTCTTCTTTATAGAAAAAATCATCAAGATATGACAAACCACTTCTTACCTTGAGAATAAAGAGCAATTCAGAGCCAATATCTTATTGCTTGCTTTAGTATCTATACTAAAATGTAAGAGGGGAAGGAGATGTATCACTTCTCAGATCAACAGCAGTCTAGATATAATTCAGCTCTGACTGTTTTTGTTTTAGAGATTTTGGTTCCATTAAACCTGAATGTAACAACGAAATTTGGAGAATGAGGATGCTTATATTGATATACGTGAAATAACACAGACGTGTGATAATTTCACAAGTCTACAGGCTGTGTATACATAGAAAGAGTATTTGCAGAAAACTGGTTGCAGCCCACAGCTCTTCATTCTTTTAACTCCAGTGTCCCATGCTGAAGACATAGATGGTCAAGTACATGACCCCCAGGGTCCTCTAATGTTTTGCTATATTCATTCTTGAGATTAAAAAGTGAAAAGTTGCATTTGTGAAACAGAAGCTTGGTGGTAACTGCTAAATTTGCCTGAAACAGCAATTTTCTCTACTTATATATGTATATCCACATGTTCTCCTGGAATCCCTGATATTCAGGCACTTCCCCAAGCACTATGGCTGTTTCCAATCAGCCCTCCTGGGCAATGTTAGTTATCAGTATTCCTCCTCTGGGGAACTCTGCATTATTGGGTCCCTACCCAACCCATGCAGCTAAGCAGGGGACAACTACTACCCACCATAAGCAGCCATGCCTTGGAGTGCTGAGCCCTGCATGGGTGGCCTGGAACCCTGGCTGCAAGACCTGGCATGCCCACAAGAATATGCTAATGCGTGTTCTTCACTTTGAAATAATCCTGAAGAGAAGCTAAAATAGACAATAGATGTGTGAAGTCTGTGAAAGTTAAGGAACAGAAATTAAAACCATGTGTACATTTCTGTATGACTGAAAAAGCTCCCAATGTTTTCTAAGAAGAAAGCTATACATGATGGCCAAACAGATCTGACAGCTCACCATTACGAAAAGGAGAGGAGCCTACTGTCAACTGCCAGAATGATAACTGATTTAGCTCAATCATAATCCAGCGCTTGTGCAAAGCTCCAAACATACCCATACCCTAACTATGGATTAGACAGCATTTCTAGAAAGAAAATATTTAAATCCTAGAACACAATCTTTTTCATTTGATGAATGTTATATTCTGTAATTCTGTACACTTCTATAGCTTGTTGATCACATGCTTATGCAATCACTTAAGTACTATAACCTGTACATGAGAATTTAAGTGTACAATGTGTATATAGGTAACATAACTAGGGGTAGTAGAATGTAGGGGTCTGACTCTCATACAGGCTAAATATTTCCAGGAATTCCACACTTACTGTAGTTTTCTCAATGTGATCTGGTAATGAATCTATAAGCAAGTCTCCCACAGGTTTCCAGCCATTCCTCACATTTTCAGCTTCCTTCAAGTCAGCATCGAGGTCATCCATGGCACACTGCAGGTCTTTCAGTTTTTCTAATGCTTTGTCCACTTGTTTCTGCCAGATACTGGCACTGGCATTTAGGTTCTCCCATTTCTCTTTTACCTCCGATGACTGCTTACGCATAGCTTTGGCAATCCTCATAGCTTTCTCCTCAGGGGTCAACTCTGCAGAGCAAAAGAAAAGTTACGCTGTTTATTTCTGCTCTATTTGTGCCTATTCAGTGTTCAGACAGTGCTCCTGAGGTACATACTCAAGACAGTAAGTGCAGTGTTAACTGATAATTTATTTCAGCAGGTACAAAGTAGAAGACAGTGTACCCTGCCATAACTGAAATAAACTTCAGTCACTCCTAATGACAAAATAAAGCCTGATCATAAGTTAGGAAACTATTCCTACTTCCATGTGTTATGATATCCGCAAAGCAAAGGCAGCTTACTCCTGATTTGTCACTTCTAAAGGCACAGGGGGAGGAAATGGAAGATCACTCTTCCGTACTGGAAACTGCAATAGAGAATCTGGGCACCATTTCATGCCAAAAGAAGAAGAAAAGGGCTTTGTTCTGGATCACTCACCACCACCTTTCACCCTACCATCAGGATGTCTCACACTAGCAAAAACCTATGTGTACTGAGTACTATGTGGTGAGTGGTTCTGCAGCTCTACATCCACTTTTCCATGTTTACCTCAAAGTCCAAAAAGGCTGGTTTAAATAGGTTTAGCAAACCTAAAAATGTTTAGTGAACCTTTTGAAAAAGAGCCAAGCTTACGGTGCACCCTTTCTCACAAACTTCAGGCTTATGTGTCTAAATCCCATGCAACCCAGCAAACACGGAAATCCCATTCATGTTTAAACAAACACAAAGTGGGCATACACACAGCCTCAGGATGTAGCCACAGGAGGTGATACTGATTATTTCAGTTAATTGCTTATATTTAAATCTCCAGTCCCTGCAAGACTTTTTAAAAAAAAACAAACATCAAAAAACCCCATTAGAATATGCTCAATTGGTTGCTGAGAAGGGCAGGCACATTTTTCCCAGATGTAAAAGTAACAGGAAGTTGTTCAGATCAAAACCAGTTTCTGCCCACCAGTTCTATATATTTTTAAAAGAAGTTGTCCCATATTAGTCTTGATACATGATAGACTACAAGTACTAGAAGAGTATTTAGCAACACAATCAGACGCCATCTGAGAGGAAAAAATATCCAAGCAAACAAAAAAACCAACCTTCTCACAACTAACCTGCGACGCTTAACTACATGTAAAGGGAGATAAATTATATATGTAGCTCTGGGATATAGAGACATGACAGTAACCCACAATTTGCAATACTGACAGACCAAAATAAAGATGAGAACCAAAGATATGCTGTGACAAATTACACCTTGTCTCTGGAATTCCAGCAATTCACAGTAGAATAAACTATATCATAGGACAACACAGTTCTGGCATGATCTTTAGCCCAAGCTTTGCAACAGATTTTAGAAAAAGGAAAAGAAATAATGCTTAAGTTCTAAACAAAACCCCCTTTCAGATAAAAACTGTTGTTTTAAACAAAAAACAACAGCTACAAATTGCTTATGTAACAAGATCAAAGAAATTGTTATGGGAGGTAATTTTGGAATTACATACTGTTGATAATATACCACTGATGAATGAATGTGAATCCACTACAGTCTCTACAAAGGGACCATGACCAATCTAGACATCACTAAATTGCAGCATGTAGGCAAGCTGCAGCTAATGGCAGAGACTGAGGTTGAGGTATCCTATGATATAGCTATAGGTTAAGGACAACCAGGCCTCAAGTGTAAAAACTGCAGGACTTTAAATGAGGATAAATGGAGCACCTAGCATTGGAATGCTTTACAAAAGGAAACAAAATACTGAGCTTCACTGAAAGGAAAAAGAAAATTACAGACCCAGGGAGAAAGCCTTCTTTGTTGGCATCTCAACCATGTGAATACAGGAGGCATTATACCCAGAAACTGAAGTTATATGTTTGGGTATATGAAGTTACATATACCCAAAGCCTCAACTTACCATTTTTACTCAACGTCATGCGCTTGCATCATCTGTTACCAGAGCAACAAGGGCTTAACAATTCTAAACGAGATTATTACCAGGTTATTTAAAATGATCAGTCACTTGATCATCCTTGTCACCTGACAAGGAACAGATTGAAAGCTTTAGTAAGAGCTGAAAATCTTGCAAAACTTTTTTGGTTATCTATAAAGGTACTGATACAACAGATTCAATGAGCGCTGCTTGCTCCAGTGAAGCACTAAGAAAAAAAGTGGCTGTAGTAATAAATGGGAATAGAAAAGGGGAACAGCAGCCTGACTTTATTTGTCTGGACAGGTGAAACAAGCTGGCTTTACTCATGGCAAGCTGGTCACATATTTTGTGAAAGAAAAAAGATTCCAGATTGACAGAGGTGATAAAAGTACCCCAACAGAACTGGAACCCAAAACATTTGTCAAATCAGTGTCATTGTAAAGGGTACATGCCACGTATTTTACTTGAAAAATATTAATTCACTGTAAGACTGCTTTATTTTATAAAAGCCTTGTAAGTGCTTGTAAATGTGCCCTAAAAAGACATTTACTAGGGAAAAAGAGCTAAGCACACATTTTTATGAGCTATAATACCATTCAGCATCTATTAATTTCAGACAGAAATACATCTTGTATAACCTTCCTGTTTTCCATCACAACTACTCAACTTACTAATGAGCAGCATATTACTTTTTTTCCAAGCAGATAACACATTCTCCAAGACACTGGCTTCATAGCACAGAATTGTAAGCCTCAAAACATAACAGTGAGAATTTTCTTCTATAAGTTTGGAACTTGTTTCACCAGTTTGTCATTACACACAGTGGCAGATAGCGTGAAAAAAGGCTACGCAGCAGTTGTTGCTTTTTTGTCCCCACATAATATAAAGTCTTCCCAAAGATCAGCTTTTCTTATACCCCCCTTTCTTTTTACTTTCCTTTTTTTTTTTTTTTTTTTTTTAATGGTACTTATTACATTATCTCCGCTTCAGAAGCTGCTCAGAAAGTAAGAAAAGCCTGTATTCACTGGACCATCTGTTTACCAGAGAGGAAAGATATTATCTGACCTTGCAGTCAGGGAGAAAGAGCAGAAACACACAGTTTGCCTCTGTCAGGGGCAAAACTTGATTTTAATAAGCTTTTTTTTTTTTCCACAAACAAAATAATGAAAACACCAAAAGCTTTCCTGTGTCTCGATCACAGACAGAATGCCATGGGTGGGAAACTTTCAAGCCTGAACTTTACAGCACATAGCTTCCTCACAAGCTTACATATTTGGAAAATGCTTACCCAGGAAAATTATCAGTAAAGAAAATTCTCTTTGCATTAAGAAATTATTTTAGATCTCAAACTATTCCTGGCTCTAGCAGATTTGATTCTAAGCAACTGTGCTTGATTTTCATTATGTGGACTTCAGCTAGTGATCTCCCTCCATCTTGCCAAAGTTGCACTAATTTCCTTTCACTTTTGCTATATTCTTAATAAAATATATTAGAACTGGACCTGATTTCATGCCTACTCCCTCTTCCATTATGTCAAACATTGTACCTTCTGTGGTTCAGTCAAGCTTTGCAGCAAAAAACAATGGGTGACACAGCACTGTAACCATTATGAAAACTTTCACAGCATTTGAACACACACAATGTCGTCCTGTCAAACTCCTAAGCAGAAGAGCCAAAAGCAGTACTATCATTGAATGAAGTCTTTAGCATCACTCCAGCAAAAGCATTCTCTGGATTTCTAACAATCTGGACAGAAAACTTAGTTCTGATGAGATGGGAATAGGAGGCTTAAAGAACTAGCAATAACTTTTTTTTTTTTTGCAGAAATGTAGCAATTAGTCAGATTCCAAGAACTCAACCATGCAAGCATAACAAAGTATGTCACCTTTTTCTCCTATTCAGACATCTACTGCATATGTAGTTAAAGAAAAAGCACAGTCATTTTCATCTTTATCTATTCAGGTTTTCTTCTATGAAACCTGATTCTTCAAACTAGAGAAATATAATTAAACAAATAGTAAATGAGGAAAGTCGCTGCAGAATAAAAGACAAATTGCTTTTAGTCTGCAGAAGATAGAATAGCGAAAGAATAGAAAATGAAAGCTGTTAACCTCATGTATGATGAATACTTCTGGAAAGGGCCCAGAGTATGGGCTCCAGATAAAGACAAATGAAAACAATGCTAGCAAACATACATATCCTTCAATAATGGTAGTTGATTTCCCAGTGGATGCTGGTGGGGAAGACACGGAAGGACGAAACAAACTGAAAATAGCTTCAAGTTAAAAGAGACAATTAAGTTGTCCATAGCATCTATCTCCAGAAAACCCAAGAAGATTACAGCAATCTTGAGAACCATGTATTTATCCAACACAGCCAGTGTAATTTGGCAGTATAATCAAACCACATAGAATACTTCTCACTAAAATCAAGCCACCATTTTGTAATAAATGATGTGATCCAACATAAATTCACAATACTTCTACATAGTGGAAGCCCAGCCAACATTTGTGTTACTCCAGAAACATAAAACTCAGTTTTACTATGCTCCTGCCACAAAACCAGAAAAATCCAAATATAACAGTACTGCTGCAGCATTACCAAGCTACTATGTCTTCTTCCAATTCCTGTTGAAGAGAGAATACTCGTGGAAAGAAGGCTGTCACCCCTGTACCCCAGTTACCCTAGCCAAGCAAGGAATTAATCCTATGTTTCCAAAGCACTGTGACTGCAGATTGTGACAAGCCTTTTATTTCTTCCAAAGATCAATAAAGATTTTTTCCTGGCACAGCACGTATGGCAGGCAGCTCTTCAGCAAGGCTGTGGGAGACAGATATACATCCCCTAACAGCATTTCAGAACAAAACAAAGGCATCTATTTAATTCCAAAATAATATAAAACCAGAAAATAGCCAGGCAGCATAAAAGGTAGGGCTCCCTAACTTGACAGCATCCTATAACAACAAAACAGGTCTTCGAAACATCTATATTCCGAAATTTTTTGAACTTCCTAAGCAAGTTTCCTCAGCATGTTTCTTCTTCTAACTTTTTGTTTAATATTCTGCAATTTCCAATTTGCTTTCTTGAGGCTCATTTACAGTGTTTCAGAACTATGTTTGCTCGAGAGCATAAGAAAGGAATTTTCTTTCATGCGACATCCTAACCTTTGACATCCATCAGTCATCTGCACTGCTAGTAGCATAATTGAAAATCCTCTTGCAGACTAATCTTTACTGGTTTCTAGAGTCTTTAAAACAAGGCAATAGTTAAACTTGAAGAACATGGCTTCTACCTGGGAAGCATCCTAGTATTTCAACTAAAACCAGACCATAACAGAGCATACAGTTCAGGAATTAATATAACTCTGCTTATATCCTGAGGTCCTCATGGTTAAAAAAAAACCCAACTAAATCAAACAAAACCAAAACAATAATAAAATTGACCACTATGGCCTCAGGCCATCCTGTTTCCAATACTCAGCTGTTAAAAATTCAGCTCAGCTGCATAGCAGAGAACAAAAAGCTATTCCAGGTGCGTGTAATAGCTAGTTTTACACAATAGCTTATGGACAGACCCAAGTGCTTGAAAATAGAACTATTGACTGCTATATATATTAGAAAAGAGTAAATTGCCTATTTCCAGTTTGATTTTCCTTGCTAAGAGGAAAAATGGCAGAGAATTTACCTGAACTTGCTCAGTGGTGGGAAACAAATAAATTCAAATTTTATTTATGTCTGAAAGGTGAATATGTTGTCTACAAGCTTACAGTAAGTATATGCATGTAATTCATTGACATCTACTAATACATTTCTCTTATAACACAGATGTTATTTATGGGGCTTCCTACGCTTTCAATTAAGAGGAGATAACAGATGGCAAATGCTTAATTTTAAATTATGTGGTTATGACGACAATCTTTGCTACCAAACAGCAGGTTTCAAAGCTAAGAAACTGATTGCTGTAAGAAAACTAGAAGCTACTGAAGGACTTCAACAGTACTGCAGACTTCTGGAAACAGTCGCTATTGCAGTGAGAATCAGTGCGGTGACCTATGGTAATATGCTAGGATGTTAAGTTTATGTTATCTTCTAAAAAAAAATATCTCTACTTCCTCACTGCAGCAGTGGAATTTTAAGGACAGAATTTCAGCAAAGCTGTATCATCAGTCTGTAGGACCTTGGAGATAGAAAATATTATTTGTCCTTTCCTATATGTTTCCCGCGGCCTATAACCTTACCAACAGTATACGGATCTAAGAAGCCAAATATAACTATTCCATAGAGAATTATAATTTAAATTTTTAGATCCAAGTTTTGTCCTTTATCATGGACATGTGACAAGAGAGCTAAAAATGCAAGCATTTCCAATTTCCTTATCCTGAACATCTATAAAATTCAGCAGCTGGCCTGCTGGTTTATCAGCCAGCTCCAATCAGATGCTGAAGCAGCTCACAGGCAAGAAGAGTGGGAAGCTTGCTTTTTCACTTTTATTCCTATGGAAACATGGCAAAACAAAATCAGAAGAAAGGACAGATGGGAGATAACCATAACTTAGAAGGACATTTCGGAAAGTTAAAGAACTATGTTTGAATGCACCAGTTACTACAGGGTACAGTAGGAGGACAACACAGGAGGCATAAAGCCAAGATGGGAAGAAAGAAAGACTTACTCATAACCTGATTTTACATTCTTGTGATATATTTGAAATTAGCAAGAACATTATAGACAATAATGGGTTATCATAAGGCATCCTATAACTAATATTCTCTCTGGAAGGAACAATGAATGTATGTATGCACAGGTCTTTAAAATTTGTCTTTATGAGTCAAGTTCAAAACTGATTCTAATCAGTTTTCTCCTAAATCTCTCCCATTCCTTGTCCCTGCAACAGTGCAAGGGGCTTAAAGAAAAATAAATAAATTAGTGAACGGCAAGAGATAGGTTGAAGAAAATAGAAAAAAAAACATTTACAACTTTATCCTCTGCAGGTTAGAAAACCCTCTCCCCTAAACACCCCTGCCATTACACAGGGTAAGAACTAAACTCAAGAAACAGTGATTTTCGAATTAATGTGATTATGACTTAAAAGAAAAAGATTTTGTTACTTGCATGTTAGAAGCAGCCAAACCCATGCTCAAATCATGACCGTACAGTGCTGTGTACCGCTACGTGCTGTGCGCAGGGTCTCTGTGAGGGCAGCTGGGGCTGCCAGCAACTGGGGCTCAGGGAATGGCCAGCTCCAGCTGACTCATCACAGGGCACAGTTGAGGCCCACAGCCACACCGGTGGCACCTCAGGGAATGTATTTAGGATACAGCAGAAAACACCAGAGAGACAAGAACAGGGAACAAAAAGGAGAGAGAGCAGAGGGAACACCAAGATCCGAGGAGAAGGAGCAGCAGCTCCATGGCAGATACTTCTCAGGGACAGCCCGGAAGAGATAAGGAGATGAGAGCAGCAGAGAGAAACTGCTAGGCTGCCTGTAGACCCACCACCTTCCCACACTGCCTGCTGCCCTGTTGAAGAGGCTGAGCAAGACCTATCTTCATAACAAGGAGAGAAGGAGAAAAGGAGACAGGAATAAAGGAGTCAAGTTGAGCCTAGGAAAGAGGGCAGGAAAGCTATAGTTTTTGTGTGTTCTTTTTGATTCTCACCACTGAACAAATAATTAAATATATATTTTAAATTTCAATAAATAGTTTATTTTTCCCAAGCTAAATCTGTTTGTCTGCAACGGTAGTTTGTAATGGATCTACATTTGTCCCCATCTTGACCCATGAGCTTTCTCACTCCTTTTTTTCCCATCGTCTGCCTCTGTCCCACTGAGGAAATGAGGGGATGGATGGGTGGGAGTTTGGCTGGTAGACTATACTAACCCACACACCATGTGCTCAAAACAAGAGTCTATGGAACTATTGAGTGTGAAGAAGGAAGAGGAAAATAAGTTCAATGCACATCTATGAAGCTTCCCAGCCTGAACATACTTGATCGTTTTTCAAATATGATGATTAGACAAGAGATACTGATACATCACTTACAGACCATCTGCCTGGCCATTATTGTTATGCACTTTAGCATGGTCATCAAATTCCCTGCTATTTTGTTATCACTGCCGTCTGTATAACTAATAATAACAACAATACTACAATAGATTGCAAAACAAGAATTTATGATGCAGCTCATTTTCTGAAGTCTGCTTTTGCTCTTTCAGTCAGCACTGACTCAATCACTGATATCAACCCCTGCCAGAAAATTAGGATTTTACACTGGAAACATTTTGTGGATTGGCATAATTTGTGTTGGGTTGTTCTATGGAGAAACTGTGACTTCAAACTTTTGTGTGAAAAAATGAGAAAATATAAACCAAGCATTGCTTATTTCTCAACTGCAGGGTTGCTTGTGATTTCGACCAAAACATTAGAAATGCAATGGATCAAATAAGTCTGAGAGTAAAGACAAATAATTTTTTAGGGAGTCAGGAGTTCAAAAAGGAAGTAGTAAGATACATTATAGCAGCTAAGGTACAAGAACTAATCACAGGGAAAAATGATTCATTTGCTTTAATCAGCAGCTATTCAAACTTTATCTACAAAGCTGAATTAGGGAATATGAAACCACATTTGCACGGAAGGAACAGAAAGTACAGATGCAGGAAAGATCAGTAGTTTCCATTGCAGAAACTTTAAAAGTTTGCTATGGAGATGTACAGAAAGATGTATGGGGGAAAAAAAGCCCTAACTCCTGATACAAGCAGCTATACTGTAATTTTATAAATTACAGAGAAGAGTAAATTATTCAGATCTTACAGCAACTGATATTTTTGTAAAAATAGATTACTACCTTTACCAAGAACAATTCTTACGTAATTGAAAGTAAGTTTTTATAATGTTGTAGCTTGTATCAGAAACATAATTCTGGGACTTAATTATGCAGATATTTGGTATATTTTTCTATTTTTTGGTTATGGGGGTGGGGGAAAATTATGTCTTTGTATGTGCATCCTTCAACTACTATTCTGATTACACTTAAGGTGCATATGTTATCCTGTTAAGAAAAAGGAAAAGATAGAACTAATGACTTCAGTGTTTTGAATCAAAAATTGGAAAAGAAATTCAAGTTCTTCTATTTCTTCCATTAAAATGTGAGTACATGGAAAGCAGAGGATATGGTTTGAGGCTAAATCATTGAAATAAAAAATCAAGATGTGATTTGGAACATTCTGAAGTCTAACCAAATAATCAGGATATCAAATATGTACTAGAGACACGTAAGTCCTTTTTCTTTCATTTTGACCATTTCCAAAAGTAAATATTTTCTGACCTGTTTTGGAATGCAAGCTCCTTCTTGGTTCCTCAGGCCCCTCAATTGGTTGATCAGCAAGGAAAACTCGTGCCTGGTCCACAGCATTGAGAATGGTTTGCTCTTTATCCTTCAGTTCACGCCTCAGTGCCTTTTGGGAAGGAAAAGAATGCCATTTGTAACTTGATCTTGTAAACAACAGATACTATACCATTTCCTCTGTTTTCACCTCCCTGACCAGACCTATCTAGTGAGTGAGTAATAACCAACATGTAATTTAGAAAGCAAGATGAAATGTACATTTTACAAAACAGAAATGGCAACAAATTAATTAAGGCTAGAAGGGTAATTTTTACAGAATTGACTTGATGAACTCAACAAAAGAAAGATGGTGATGGAAGGTTTCAAAAACACATAACAGAAACTACTACATTTAACTTCTAAAAAAAAAAAAGTTAAATTAAAGGGTTTATTGCTATGAACAGGACTGCTAATATATCCTAGATTACAACAACACACTTTTTTCTTTCTTGGTAGCTGGAATAACATAAAATTACATCTACTGAAACTACAGAAGATAATTTTACAACTGCCAAAATAACTGCAAAAGTACCTTACGTTCCTTCGAAAACACTTCCTCTGATTTGTGTCTTCTATTTTTTAATATGTTTAAAACTTAGAAGATATGTAACCAGAACTTTTATGATGATAATAAGTTGCAAAAGAAAAAAACAACAAACCTTCAAATTAGACAAAAAATATTTTGAGCCTTATTATGCAGAAACAATTGGGCCTTATAAATATATAAATAACATTTATATAGCTATATAAATTCTTTAAGACATTTTCATGGTATTTGAAATTTTGAAATTAATTTTAGAGGTTTTTTCCTCCAGCTATTATGACATTTTTTTAAGGGGCTAAGTGTAACCACCCTTTTTAAAAACAAACATTCATAGGTAGTAGGCTGTAATGTTTCCTATAGGCCATTTTCTCCCATTCAGTTTTTTCTACGTTTAAATCTGTCCCACCTAGAAAGAAGCTGGTTTGCATCTTTACTTCGTATTATCTTCTACCAACAGAAACACAAAGGAAAGTACTTTAAATATTATTAAAATTATATGCTTAATTTTTCCAATATATTTTTTTAGATCTTATTACAAAATCAAGGCTTATTTTGCTAACACAATCTGCTTAGGCCCCATTCCAACTCAAGAAAAGCAGTTAGTCAGTGTTCACAACATTATATAACAAAATGAGTGATTTCCACTACAGAAAACTGTGGAAAAAGTTACTATGAATGTCTCATGTTTCACCAGTATGTCTCTTACTGCCACAAACGCAAACCCCATCTACCTCTTGACTTCAGCTTAGCAGGAGGCAAGATGTCATCCCCCCCACCTTCTCCCCTGCTTTATTCCTTTATTCTCCTTATTTTCCAAAATCCTTCCATTCCTTCTCACTTTAATTCTGCTCCAAATTAAATAAAAAAACAAAACCAACATAAACTACTCACTGAAGATGCACTAGCCTCCATTATATTTAGGAACTTGCATTATAAAGTCATATCTTCAGTAACCATTGTTTTTATACAAAAAAAATCCCTTTTCAGAACAGTGTTCTCTCTACATGCTTTAATATAGCAATAATAAAAATAAATCAGCTAAGCCCTATTCTATGCAGGATTCAGTATGTGCTATGTTTAATAAGAAAGAAAAAATGCAATTTAAAATCAAGTCCTCTTTTGTAAAAACAATTTATTTTTACAGAAACTGAAGTACTGTAAAAGCAACAGTCCTGAAGAATCCCTCAAATCAGCACAGTATGTATCAATATTTTAATTTCACATAGCACACGTCAGAATAAGACTCTTCAAAATCATTCATAGTTTACAAATCATGAAAACATTCTCTCTACAGGAATCTATGCCAGGGCAGGAGGAGGACAGGAAGCCACTATCACTACAGTGCAATTAAGGCTTGAAAATTACCCATTTTAAAGACTTTTGATTAGTAAAGTTTGTTTGGATGTATCACTAAAATACAAGCAAAATCTTGAATTTCAAAGATGTTGCCAGAAATACAGGAGATTGATAACTTCGGTGTGAAGTAGGAAATCTTTCTAGAATTACTTCTTTTTTCCTCCCTCCTGTTTACCTTCACATAGTGTGTTCATCAGTTTCTTCTGATCACCCTCAATAAAAGTTCTATCAAGTTTGACCTAAGAGACCTTGTATTTAATTCTCTATATCCCTGCCACTGAAGTTGTTCAAATTGGGGCTGACAACACGAAGATTTTAAGACTTTGGCCCCTCAGCAACTCTTAAGTCATCCACAGCATTGTTTATTAATGTATCCTGACAAAAGAAGTCTTTCAGAATGAAAGAAATCTTGCACATGAAATCATAATACTGAAATGATTTAGTAGTAAATTAAGAGTATTTTGAGCACACCACAGACTTTCTACATTATGATTTATTTTTTTTTTTTTCCTTATGCCACAGATGCAAAAATAATTTCTGGAACATCCGCTCAGACTTGCATAACTTTATTCTTTGTTTCTTAGCAAAATTCAATATATTTCTCTGTCTCTTTCTGCCAGTAAACAAAAACAGCAGAGTACCTGCTGTAAGAATAACCAAATATATCAATAATACCCTCCTGTCCTTCCAGGCAAACCTCTCTGCAACAGAACAAAAAAGAAACCTACTTATAAATCTAATCTTGAGCTCAAATATCATCTGTCTTGAGTGAACTGAAGAAAGATTTCATTGGAAAAAATCACATCTACAAGAACACTACAGACTAAAAGTCATAAAAACCCAGCAAAGAACTTAAAAGCTGGAATACTGAATGTGATTATCATATTACAGATTTGTATATAATAAGAAATGAAATTACGCATTTTGTTGTTTTATTTAGTTTTGTAAGATACCTCCCCAATGCCACTCAGAATGGGTGCACACCTTTTTTTGCCATTAAAGACGAAAATTGTTAAAACATTTGTAGAGCTTTGAGCATAGCACATGTTTTTGCTAGAGGGAGAATTCTTTCCCAGTGGCTACCTATACTTTTGAGGGAGAAAATTAGGAGAATGTTAATACTAGAATTTTGGCGTACATTAAATAAATAATAAGTGATGGTATGGCAAAAGACTTGAGGGGCATCTCAAAACTTGTCACTGAAACTGCCCATTAAGGTAAACTGAGGAATGCTAGTATTTATTTGAGCCCTGCTGGGCATGCAGATGAGAAGACAAAATGAAAACGTAAACACTGAGCATAGAGATAGACAACTAATTTTTCCCCACATGATGCTACTTTATATTTAAAGAAGTACAATGATATTTTAAAGCTATATTGGTCATACAAAAATGGGTTGTATGTAACCTTGGCAGTAATTTATACCACCATATTTATACTACAATTCTAAATTAGGTAATGGTTTAAAATACAAGCTTCACTTTCATCAGTAATCCAACAGGTGACAGACTACCCAATGCAACACCCACACTTCCAGCAGTTCTACACGTTTGCAAATAAGCCAGGATATGGATTTTTAGATTCCTGGAGAAGTCAATACTAATTTTAGACATTCTTGATTCTTATAAAAGAAGGGGAAAACCCTGGAAACCTAAAATCTGGCAAGCTGATGCAGTGTCAACACAAACAGTTTTCAGAGCTGACCTTAAATAACACCAGCCAAGAATAATTAAAAAAATCATCCTCTGAGACTTGAAAGAGTTCTTCCACTGGTAGATGGACAGGAGCTCACAAAACTACACTCTTGAAATGTTTTATTCATCATCACACAAAGCAATAACTACAAGCAGCAACACAGAATTCATTTTGCAGTTATGAGGGACATCCTTTAAATTAATTGTCTATGGCAGAGTAACCCATGGTGCCACTAACACAATCCTTCTCTCAAGGGAGAGAACAAAAGTATTAGCTCCCTGATTTACAACCATTAGCCTATTATTTACACTCCATATTGATTTGTTCCTCTTTTAGTAACCGTGAAACATGTATTTTTCCCATTATAACTTTGGAAATTATATACCATTTATTCTGTTACACTAAGTTAATCTAAACCATTTGCCCTCTCATCAGTGGAGATGCTTATGATTTCTAATATAAAAACTAACTTCTTACAAGCTAACATTTTTTAACTTAGCATCTGAATTAATAGACAAGGGATCTGCCTAAACCAAGGCCTTCCAAAATGTGTTTGGAAATGCTTTGTAGCTAAAGCCTTTTTCACTCCTGAAAAATTAGAAAGCTAGAGAAACTTTTGCTATTCATGAATTATTTAGACTGCTTAGTGTATCCTGTAAGCACCTATTTCCTTCAATTGCATCTTAAAATTACTTTCAGGCATAGTAAGCGGGCTTCCAAAATTATGCAATGTTGATTTACAGCCTTTTTTTTCCTCTTTTGAATTGTACAGGCTTGTATAGAATAATTCAAGGAGCGGATCAGCTTAATAGTTCCAACAGATGAAGGCAAAGCTAATTTCAAAGAAAACACATGGGATGTTTCTTAAAACCAGAACATATTTAAATCAGGTCTTATTATGCACTCTTTCAAGGAAGTAAAGATGCACATTATTGTAACTCATATCAGTTTATCACATTGTAGCTTTATGTGCCAACCAGCAGCATTTAATTATTTAGCCATCTTTATTCTGCACCTGGTCCTTGGAAAACTGTTACTTTTATACACTCAAATGAAATTTTAAAAATCATCTGCTGCATATAATAGAATGGGGAGAATAAGTTGGATGATTGAGAAAACCTGAAGAATGGAAAGAGGAATTTTTTTATAAAGGTAAGAGATCAAGGTTGTGACAAAGTCTCTACCAGCTGTCTGCATCATTAAAGAATCAACTAGAAAGCAGATAAGTGTAGCATGTTTAAAAGCTGCTCCTTCATGACAAACACTGTTTAATACAACATATATACATAAAATTTCAAAAGTAAGTATTCTAGTCTCTGGACTCATTTCTATTTGAAAGTCAGTCTTATAATGTATCTACCTCAGCTGATACAGAATATATTCAAATAAAGAGAAATATTTAACTTGAGATGGTACACCTCAGTATATGTTTACCTTTCATTGTTTCATACTTAATCTATGTGTCAAGAGAAATAATGGAGAAAAATGGTGCCTAATATAACCCTTAATACTTGAGGATACAGAGATGCATGCAGCACACAGGACCCAATCCTACATGTCCTGATAATCGGTGACAGTGACCAGCATCAGAATAAGGAAATTAAGGCAAAAGTCAGAGTGGAGAAAAAAAAAGGAAGCTGTTTGCCTCCATAATAAATATATATTGAGTAAATCATAGAATCATCATAGAACTACAGAATCGTTTGGGTTAGAAGGGACCTTAAGGATCATCTAGTTCCAACCCCCCTGCCATGGGCAGGAACACCTTCCACTAGATCAGATTGCTCAAAACTCCCTCCAACCTGGCCTTGAACACCTCCTAGGATGGGGCAGCCACAACTTCTTTCGGCAACCAGTGGTCTTACCACCCGCAAATGGACAACACCTAGAAGTTCCCATGCTTTTCCACTAAGGGTGGAGGGAGCTCAGATGTGCCCCTGCATCCACGTAAGCGAGGCTCATACAGGTACAGACCTGAAAGCGAGAGGATTATTTTTTTTTTTTCATATGGAAGAATCTCAACAGAAGTTTAAGTTTTGGAGGTTTATTCCACATCACTTGCAAAAGATTTCTCAAAAACGACCAAAGACAACTGGGTGCCAAAGGCTGCATTTTTCTAAGTTGTCTCTCAATTTACCATTTATCACTGTTGCTGTAGTGGCAATACAGACTCTCCAAATAGGGTAGCAACTACGACAGTTCAACGTGAGAGTAGACCTGAAAGTCACATCCAAGGTAAATTCCTTTTTTGCCTACATGCACAGGGAAACTAAACTGAAAGGAACATAAGAGCATAGATGTGGGCAAAAGAGAGAAATAGACTATGTATATTGATAATTTTTTACCAGAGGCCAATAAATGTTAGCCGCCTTAAGACTTTCCCTTTGATCTATCAAAAAAGATGCCTCAGGCCAGAAATAGGGGTATTTCTTCACTGAGACTCTTTGTCCTTTGATAATTTTCCTTCCTACTCTTATCTACGGATGAGTGCATGTGCTCATGAGTATTCACCAAAATATCACCCACCTCTGTACATGCATTAACAGATATGCATTACATGAAATAAGCATCTATATCTAATTCTCAAAGTGTTTCACAGTAGTATAGCCAAAGAGGATGGAAAGTATGCTTTAGTACCTACTGATGAGACTTACTGACATGAAATATGAACTGTTACTAGCACCTTAAAAGCCAATAAACTGACAATCTCAAACTGTGTCTATGAATTTTTATGGTGATGCCTTAAGAAAGGTTAACTGACCTCCTTCTGAACTTGTTAAAGTAGCTCAAAAACAGCAAGGTCATTTTCTTCTAACAATATTTTAAAATCAGAAAGGGACATTTTGAAGTCAGTTTGGAAAGTTTTCACTCACCATAACCTTTCACAGGCTTTGAAAGGACTCCTTTATGCCCCAGAAAAGAATCCAATACTACATTGTACTGGCAGACGTAAACCTAATTTTCATACAGATTTCATAAAAAAAGACATTGAAAGTAATTCTTGAATTAAAGAGTACAAGGCTACAGTTTTTCCTAAAATGCAAAATTAAAATTGTTTTTCACGCAGTTAATGATCTGCCAAAAACTTCTGTAGTCTTTTCTGAAGAAAGAACTGTTCTAAGTCCTGCATTCCCCAGAGATGATACAGGATCTAAATCCAACTACAGAAGAAGGGAGACACTGCTTAATTGAGCAAAGGTTACAAAAAAATCAGGCATAACGAAGTTCATTAATGTCTTTCAACAATCTTATGTAACTGGATTTCATATTTCCTAGCCCACCAGAACGCAACTTTGGTATTTGTGTTTCCAGGTCAATGATAAACAAGCCTTGGTTTTCCTGAGAAGTCTGGAAGGCTCAACAGAGCATAGTCTTAGGCACCGGAAAGCATGGAATGCTCACAGCATTTTTTTTTATCATTTTTATTTTTATTTTTTATTTATTGAATATGATTTGGAACTAACTACATTGAAAAGACATAATCAAGCCCATACCATAAAAAGCCAAACCCACACTGTGCATTCCTGGGCAGTTGCCAAAGACGTTCTCTTCAAAACAGACTTTCTAAGACTATATTATTACTGCTCTTTACACAAAAGTTACCTGAAAAGACAGAGATCTCCCTGTGTTAACACAAATTCCCCACTGAACGAACTTCAGAAATCCTCAGAATCACAGCCATTCTAGGTTTCTCAAAAAAGGTTAGCAGAACCCTGTTGTGATGGATTTATTAAACATGTAGCACATGTCCACTGAATTGCCTTTGTTGGGCCTTTTTTCCTTCTTCAAGAAAGCCATTTTTCAATGTTAAATTCTTACTTTGCATTTTGCTGTACTAAGACTGAGCTCTATGTTTATGGCTAAACTTTCTCTCTTATCAATGACAATATTTACCAGGACTGTTAAAGCGCCACCAATCTGTAGGTTGTTTTATTTTACATGCTCTAGGTTTTTACTGGGGGACAAAAAAAAATAAATAAAAGTATCATATAAACAAAACAGAACAAAATCTGCTAGAATATAATGCATCTTTTTGCTCATCCAGACTGCTTCTAACTTAACTAAGCATATTTTGGTCTAAAGCCATTGTAATAAAACAGCTAAAAGAAGGCATGATAATCATTACAGTTGATAGCTTGGATAAAACCACACACATTAATCAAAAATAATAGAAAAAACTATATCACAACAGCAGTAATCAACCTGCTGGCAACGGAAGCAATTTTCAGGTGCCAAACTGCCTGTAAGTACACGTTCAGTTTTACATCAAAGGGCCACAATGTGCTTTTGGTGAAGGAAAATTAATCCCACCAACCTTTACTACGGAAACATAACAGCCACCCTGTACCAACAACTTTGACAGATGAGACTTTTTGTTTTTAAAAAAATTCTACCCTGAGGAAAGTCATAACTAGGTTTGCAGGGCAGAAAGAGAAATGAACATGCAACTTCTGCTTTGGATTTTTCTGGAAGAGGAAGATTACTATGTGAGAGTTGGGCTTGTTTAGCTTGGAGAAGAGAAGGGTATGGGGAGATCTTATAGCAGTTTTCCAGTACCTAAAGGGGGGCTGCAAGAAAGCTGGAGAGAGACTTTTTGCAACAGCATGGAAGGATAGGACAAGGAGGAATGGCTTTAAGCTGATGGAGGGTAGATTTAGATTGCATATTAGGAAAAAGACCTCTATTGTGAGGGTGGTGAGGCACTGGAACAGGTTGCCCAGAGGAGCTGTGGCTGCCCCATCCCAGGAAATGTTCAAGGCCAGGTTGGAGGGAGCTTTGAGCAACCTCGTCTAGTGGAAGGTGAACCTGCCTGTGGCAGGAGAGTCAGAACTAGATGATCTTCAAGGTTCCTTCCAACCTAAACTATTCTATGATTACACATTTCATACTAAAGGTATCAACCAGCAAGTTGTGATGTTAACACACACGCTTGTGTTTAACTATTACAGATGATCAAACCCGCCATTTTAGATCAGATCTAAATAACAGCACTCCAAAAGTGAAATATTCTTGAACAGTAGGCCAAGGCTCAAAACTGAAGTAGAAACTGTCATCTACATATGGCTTATGCAGTACACAGGGTTTGGGCTTTTTTTGTGAGACACACGCACACGTACAGCTGTAAAATAGTTCACTGTGCCCCAATGCATCATAGAACAGTAATACGCTCAATGAAACCTGGCTTCATTGAGTCCTTGAGTTTGCCACTCTGCAAACACATTTGAGGCCAGACACCCAGCAAGTTCTCTGCATCACTTATGAAAGATCAGGTTATGTAGTACTGATGTGCTTCTTCAGGAAAGCCACATCTAAGCACCAACCCATAGATAAGTAAAACTGAACAGAAATCTGAAACTTCCAATCTTCTTGATTTCATCACTGCTTTTAGAAATACTACTGATGAGATGCATTCCTGTTACAACACAAAAAACTTAAAAAGGAACAGTGTAACAGATAAAGTCATTCCTTTCAGGCATTCAGGTATTCCTTTGTCATTGACTAATACCAGCAGACTAGAAAGATGACAGGTTGCAATGTAGCAAACACTTAAATTATTTTGTAACTAATATTTTTTACAGTTAGTTGAAAGGACAGAATCAGATCTAGAGAAAAATTAATTTATATCACCTCTCCTGGCTCAATCACTTGAGCAGGACATAGAGACTACTTTAATAAGGACTCTTCATTACAAGTGACTAGATGGCAAAAGCGATTCAAAAATCGCTTGATGCAATGGCTTTAAAAAGCTCAACTTTCTAATAACTATTACACTTCTAACATTAGTGCATGATCTATAATCTCTGGACTACACTTAAAAAAACCCAACTCCAAAACATAAACCAAAGCCAACCAAATGGAAAATGGTATATGCAAGAGATCCCAACAGTTTCCTCATTCCCCCAGCTTCAAAGCAGGAAAATTTGTTGTCTTTAATTACTTTCACCTTTTTTTTTTTTTGTTTCTTTCAATTATAAAAACAACCTTGTAGTATCTGTGAACTGCACCAAATATTTTTTCTTTTTTTAATTAAAATGTTGTCTTAAGGGAAAAATAAGGTTCACCAACCACAATGCTTTAGATATATATGCCAAAAGAAATAATGAGAGACCTTCTGCCATTCTATGTGGAACATGTGAAAACCAAATATCATTCCTACTGGTAAAAAGGATTTGTTTAATGTTTAATATTGGCAGCACATACAAACTGAAGGCATCTTGCTATATAGGAGGAAACAAAAGCAAGTTGACAGTATCCATGGAATCAGCATGAAAATGAACTGTCAGTAATTTTTAAAACAGATCTCCATTCTATAAGTGTATGGAATTAGAATAAAATTCACTATCTCTGCAACTCTGAAAAAAACCAAGAATGGATTTTCACGGAGAAGCCAGCTTCAAACTCTTGAAGACAGAGTCTCTAAGGATCCTGTAATCCAGCATAAGTATAGTGGGCATTCAGGTACATCTCTGACTGGCAGAAGGTGGGAAGAGAAGTAACCCTCTCTACTTGCTCCATTTTCTTTTGCCTATACCCTCAACTTCTGCTACTGGCTCCTGTCAGAAACAGGACAACAGCTTATATGAAACATAAGGACAAACCAGAACCTTTATTCTAACATGTACAAGAACTGGTGTCCATACAAAGCAGAGTGACATTAAGAAATCAGCAAAGATGCAATGACAATTCAAACTGTCTGCCAAAAAAACCCGAAACAACCTCATGGGAAAACATCATTGCACAATGCCAAATAAAGCACTGCAGTGAGTCTATTTCAAAGGCATTTAAAGAGATTATAGTCTCTAAAAATCAACCTTTAAGACAAGGCAATATATCATCAAAATAAGAATCCTTCCATTTCAGATGAAAGTGTTTTGTAGAGCTGTCTACAGAACAGAAGTTACATTTCTTCCACAATCTTCATCAAAGTTTTACCTTCTGTGAAGAAGCAAAAGAAATTTGTGTCCTCAGTGCTAACTCTAATTAGCTTCAAACTGTGAAACTGTGCAGTGCATAGCATATAACAGTATAGCTTTGGAGAAGCTTTACTACTCAGTTGCATAAACCTCAGCAAATGAGGTTATACTGCAAACACTGTCAGTGTCAAATTCACATCTCTTCTTTATGGGTAGCTACTGGTATAACTTCTGCTTTTCATATCAGAAAATGCTCACAAGAAAAGGTGGGGGAAGCTAAAAGAACAAAAAAAAAACCCTAGTATTTTCCTCTGCATCCTAATATGCAATGCCTCCAGCCTGACACAAGATACACAAACCAGCTGCTGCATATTAAATGGATAATTATGTAATTTAGCAAGAGCACTCAAATATTCTATCAGCATTAGTAACCACATGTATCTGCAGTGTCTTGCACTATTTCCCTGCACAATGCAATAGCAACCATCTCCCTGCTTAGCATAAGACAGAGAAAACCCATCTTTCTTTGCTTGTCAGCAACAGACAGACTTGGATTTGTTAAGCCTTTATTATTACTAAGCACTGACAAACTATCAGCATTAACAGGCCATAAGAGTCTTGCTTCAGACTGAGATAATATCATTAACAAGTTGGGTACTATATTGTTGTTAAGAGCAGTTAAACTCTGGTCACCTTTTGCTTATTTTGGGTGATTAAAATTTCCTCTGCATTTCTTCAAACAACATCAGTGGGACAAGTCTAGTGTTTGGTCTCACAAGCTACTTTACTATAAATTGGTACCTACCCCATCACTACAGAGGTCTTAAGAAAGATTTTCAGTAATTGCAGTTCAAACTCAAGACACTCAAGAGCAACTTTACAGTATGCAGCACTATGAATATTTGTTCAATATATGAATATGGGCATTTGTGAGCATGCTCACATCTTTCATATGCGAGAGGATTCCTGCAATGTCAGTCTTCTTAGTGAAAGGGTACTTCAGGGTCCTCACTGATAAATAGCTATCATTAAACAAAATGGGTTGTACTACACGACATTACCTATGAATTATAAATAATCAGAAAAGTGAGATCACCGCAAAAAGACTCAGGGGAGTACTGCCTGTCTGATAGTTGTGTAAGGGCAGGAATATTCCCCCCCCGCAGGAGAAAGCACAGGCACCAGAGACTGGGTGAATACTAAAGCAGCAAAATGCTAGAGACCAGTTGCAATTTGAGACTACCTCTAGGGTTCCTCTGGTTTTTGGGCTCAGTTGTGTATGTATCCATGTGTACAGACATGAGAGGCGGCTGAAAAATCATTTCAGAATCCTGTCAAAGCTAATTACTCCTCTTAGAAACAGTCTGGTTTTTCTTCAGAAGCAAATGGCCTAGAAAGACAGCTGAATAATCACTGAACAGTCAACAATCTGTCCTTTACTGATGGATTCTCCCTACGCAGCAGAGGAGCAGCTACGCTGGCTCAGACAAAGGTCATGTGTCACCAGGACCAGCCACAGAGTTATGTCAACCACATAATGCTCAAAGTAGGGGAAAAAAAGGGCTCAAAATTATCAGAGCTCAACCCAGAATTTTTTTCCCGTCAAATTTGCACCATGTCTTGGTTATTTTCCATCACCAGGGTCTACCTCTCTCCCCCTTGTCTCTTTTTTCTCTACACTTTTCTGCTATGGCTTCTCATTTTCAAAACTCTCTAAACTGACAGTCTTTGTAAAGCTTATATCATACAGCTGGTTACTACAACAGATAATACTGGATCTCTGCTTTTGGTCACTTCTTCAACATTTCCTCCCTCTGGATCGTGTGCTAGTATTTCCAACAGCTGCTCAGAAGGGAAAAGATACTGGAAAACCACTGCAAAAAAATAAGCAGTGTTTGAGATGGGAAATATTCTACTCCAGACAATTCTTCAAGTGTATCTGGAGGAAGGAATACCTTAAGGGCAACAAGACTGTCTACCCCTAGTTCATCACCTCCTCAGATGGTTCTAGCTGCCATCACAAGTTACAGGAACAAGAAAAAGCAGAACTTGACACCTGTCTCATGACTATACAAGGTAATGGCATCAGGGGGAAGGAAAAGTAAAAGGGCAAATTAAAAAGTAAGACCCAACTGTAATACATCACATACTCCATGGCACAGCAGCAATGCAGCAGATATCACAACACAGTTGTGGTGGTGTGTGTTTGTTTAAGTAGCAGTTGACTTTCTTTTATCATGAATCACACTGAAAACAAACAACAAACAGAACTTCTGCTGGGAGTTTTAGCCTCTTCCTTGTCAAACAGAGAACATCTAACATGTTGTGACGTGTTGTATGCTACAACATGCGACAGTCTGTATTTTTCCTTAGTTCCACTTCTGTCTCCGCAAATTAAACTTGTCCAACACAACAGCATTGCTAGGTTTTTGCATTTTCAAATAGGTGATCTAACAATGTCTCATAAAAAAACCCTAAAAACAATCTGACCCAAACCAACAAACAAAATTCCAAATACGCTCAAAGAGATCCAAAAACCAAACCAAAACAGAACAGAAAACACAGCTGGACCTGTAAATTCATCTAAGTAGATAAGTAAGAAAAAAAAAAAAAAAGACTGCTTTCAGTCAACCCTAAGCCCCAACAAAAAGAAATGAGGATTAAAACATTGCAAAGCATTCAGTATAAATGTATTTAAAAAACACTGCGCAAAACCTGCTCAAAAATTGTCACCCATTTGCAGGGTTGTGCCCTCCTACTATCCAAATGAGTGTGTTATTTGATTTTAGTCTAATCAGGGGATTTTGTTTGCTTTGTTGGTTGTTTGGGGCTTTGAGGTTGGTTTGGTTTTGTTTTTTTGTTTTGTTTCTTTTTTTGAGTAGTGATGGTTTTAAATAATTCTGTAAGAGTGATAAATTGTTAATTGGGGGGAGTGGGTGTTTCGTTTTGGTTTTGGTTTGGTTTTGTTTTGTGTAGGGGTTTTCTTCTTTTTCCTTTTTTAAAGCCCCACTGGACTTTATTGCAAATGTCATTATCCATTTTTTTTGGAGGACTGTGAAGTGGTTTTCTGTTTATGAGAAATAAGTCTTTAAATATCAGTGACACTAACTTGGGGTCAACTAGTGAATGAGACTAGTACTTACAAGCATTCTTCCATGAAGCATAGTAAAGTTAACACAGTTCTGCAGATATTTCCCACAGAAGGCAAACACATCAGCCAAATCACAAGACAAACTTACTTTTCACTCACTTAATTCCTTTACTCTGTTTCTCCAGCATGAAAAACTTTTTTTTTAAAGCTCTTCAGGCAAAGAATTCAAGTATTTTACATGCAATATACCCAGCATCTACTAAACAATTTCTCTTCCTTAATAGCTAAGAATTTGAAACTCTAAACAATTTCTCAATTAGAAGAAAAAAATGCACACAATCAAGTTTTTATTTTTAGTCCTCAATACTTAGAAATTGCCACAGCAAGGTTATCTAGTAAAAGTATGGTGAGAAATAGAAGCAATAAGTAATACACTGACGGTCTGAACAGTAACACTGAGAACCAAAACAGGGACTGTCTTAAAACCAAGAGCTAGGTGCTAGTAGGAGTAACAAAGAATATTCTGACATACATATAACAGTATTTCCTAGAAATGTAAATATCAACCCAAAGCCATTAGAAAACCAAAAGTGAAAATGTCTAAATGCAGTACAGCAAGACACATACACTATGGCGTCTTATCCCAGAACCCTTCAATCAAAAGTGTACACCATAAATACAGATTTTAAAAACAGTAAAGGAATTTCACTTTAGTGCATTGATATTGTATTTAGTCATGGAGTGCTCTAGCTTCAGTGCTTGTAACTCAGGAAATAAGTCATTGCTTTCTTAGAAATCTCTTCATACTCATCTACAAGTATAATCAAAATGGGGTAAGCATGTTTAGCTGCTGAACCTATACAGTTTCTTAGACCACACACATCATCTTAGTGCCCAAACGTTTTCCAGGATAGCATTAAGCAATGTGATTCACATCTGCCCTGTGTTTGTTCTTTTGTTTTCTCTGCAGTGAGAAAAGTACCTTTGTTTTTACATACCACGGGATTTTGTTTGTTTAACTTATATACTGTGCTTACTACCAGCCACTACTTCACAACCACTCCACAACTTTGGATCAGTATTAAGATAAACAACTTCCTCTTCTTCCAGGGCTGCTGCACCACCACCATACAAAGCATAAGCAGGAAGACACCAATGAAAAAAGGGTTTCAGTAACTGCAGCTAAGCAACCATGCTCACTAGATAAGAATCTCTTAGCAGCCAGAAATGTCAGAAGGCATTATCAGCATGCTCATACAAAAAGAGTACAAGATCATCAGAAAATCATCTCAAATGAGGCTGACCTATTGAAAATGAGTAATTTCAACCAAGCATGACTGCCTTGTAGCTTCAGACTCTGGTGAATTTCTCCCTGCCTGTACACATCACCTGCTCCCTGCTCAGTCTTGTCTGCTGCACCTGAGCTCTGGACCACCTCTGAGCATCACAAATAAAACATGACAGGGAAAAATGCTGATTGCTTGAACTTCACTGATGTTGGAGAAGATGCAACACAGTAAGTTCTAATACCATCTGCACGCAGACATCAAGTACTACTGCCGAATGAATTGATCTTTGCAGAATGCAAACACAAAATTAAGCATTGATTATTAGATATAGTTTTCAAGGAACTTTTTACCAGGGTGCTTTCTCCAAGAAAGGCTAGTACCATCACAGCACATCACTGGGCACCTCTACCAATACTCACAGAAGAAAAGCCGTGGCAGAGTTGAGGACTTTCTTTTAGTAAGCAGTGTGGATTCAGCTTGGGTATTTATTATTGCAAATAGTAGTTCATCTTTTAGTTCAGTTTCTCAGTGCAGCGCATTGACATGGAAGACTGGTATGCACAACTCTACAAGCACCTTTATGTCCAACTTGTATTTGCGTTTTCCAGCACTGATCATCTTGTCACTACAAAAGTAACAAGTTAAGCTGCGCTAACTAACAGACAGCTGTCATACCTCTGAAAGACACCAGGAATTAAGCTATGGGAAAACATGCCAAAATACACAAAGAAATTGAGTAGGTATTTTCCCATCTAGAATTCCGTAGAAAAAAAAGCACATTGCTCAACTAAACCAACCTGGACCCACACACCAGCTTAAGCTCACTTAGCAAGGATATTATGAACATATCCATTATTCCAAGAGCAGATGCCCATATGGGCAATTTTATCAATATATGCAATCATCCTTGGCTTTTTTGTTTTCCCTCTCTTCCCTCACTTTTTATTAATTCCAGCCTTTCTTATAATTTGTAAATACAGACTTATATTTACAAACAAGAAGCACAGTTTCAACACATTCCATTTTGAACCACTCAAGTAAGACTGGAAAACTAAACAAATCAAACCACATTGCAAACCAAAACAAAAAAACCACCCCAACAAATGCTGCATGTTTTTGCACTTTTCCCTTTAGCAACCTATGTAGCTCACAGAGTAGCCTTCTTCAGCTTTCTCTTCCAAGAGTCCAGAAGACCATTACCAGGATTTCTAATGTAAAAGAAACAAACAAAATTAAAATAGTGTTTTGTGTCAGCTTCACAGGAGTAGATTAGCTCCAGGCACTTCAGATAAGTAACAGCTACTTTTCTTTTTTCCTCAACCTTGAAATCATGAGTAGTTCAGAGCTAAATACTCCATCAAAAGCATAACAGATTTTGAAATACTGAAACAGAACCCTCCGATCCTTATGATGAATATACATCTCCCTTCTCTCTGTATTTCATTAGAAAAATTATGTAGATTTCTACATATGTTAAAAGTGCTGTGGACAATAAATCAACAGATCAACAGTGCTCTGCATAAAAAAGCCAAGTACACCTTGTCTTAAAGAATCAAACCTAGAATCTTTCTAAATCCTCACAACTAAAATAAATATATACCATCCCAAGTTCTCATTTTTATTCATACCAAAAGCTGCCAGGTTTACTAAAGCACCTAGCTCCAGAAAAATTGTAATAAACATGGAAAATACTGCGTCTCAGGTACATACGTAGGTTACAACTGTTCAGTAAATAGTTTTTACTCCCAGTTCAGAGGTTCTGAGTCACTACTGCAGCAGAGGGGAAAAAATAAGGCTAATCAGTCTACTTTTTAGTGAAAGTCTCGGGACTTGTTACTGTATCAGGCACTAAGGCTCCTGAAAATGTCCATACCCAGCGCCATGGCACACACTAACCACATCACTGATGTCAGCACAAAGCATTTTGCACAGCATCTCTCTGCTTCAAAAGTCTAGATGGAAAATCATACGTGGAGAAAGCACAGGGCACAACTGTCAGACACCATCAATAATTGTCTAAAAATTACACCCTACCACCCCCCTGCATTTATTTGATGATAAAAATATATTCACACCAGTCTTCCCCCTTCTTTCAGAGCATCAAAATGTTGTATTTTTAGCATTTTATTCAGTTGGAGGGTTTCTGCCCTATCTTGAATCTGATCCCTTTAAGGTAATAAATGCTTACACAGAGTTCTAACCTATCTCATGTGAGGCAGGTTTGTCACTCAGAAAGGAGATGGAACCACAAAAGAGAACATGCACAAATTGCTATGACTTTAAAATAAATAGACAATTAAAAAAGGTAAAAAAATACTTCATATCAGGTTGATTCCCAGGTGAATGTATACAGACTATAAAACTTAGAGCAAGAGGGTTGGTGATTTTTAGTACATGACCTGAAGTAATTTTTAACTAAAAAAAAAAAAAGAAAAAAAGAGAGATGCATTTGCTCCAGTTGTTTCTTTAAAAATCTCATTTACTATTCTCTCTTCTATTACTGCTAATTCTAAATCCTTGCTGACCTGTTTCACTGACTTAATGAAAAATATAATATTAAAAGTAATGATTTGATTCAATCACTGAAGTCTCTGTTAGTACTGAAAACGTTAATTTACACCCAAGTGAATCATACATTTAGAACACTATGCATTTTTTAATGACAGTTTATACAATCATAAGCATAGCCCTTTCATTAATCAAGAGATTTTACTTTACATTTTAGAAATTCTTCAAGCATGAAAGTTGCAAAGCAGCTGTTTCAAGGGAGAGGAAGTTTTCTGTGTTTTCTTTTAATCTATTGTATTACTTATATTAAGACTTTATGACTAGAAAATACTTAGTAATACAGAGGGAATGTAGAAAACTCCAAATTCAAACGAAAGTGAAATAAATGTATCAGAATATTTACTTAATGATTCAAGAGTTTAGTTACTACTCTTTCTAAAGCTTATAAATACTTGTTTGCAAAAACAAAATTGCCAACAACACTGATATGAAACTAACTGGAAAATATTGTTTTATTGTGTTATACTATCAAACACTGGCATGCATATTTTTTTCTCTTCATTTATACATTCATTTAACAAGAAAGGTCTAAAAGATTAAAATTATGGTGTAAAAAAAATTACTAGCATCAGCAGCTATTAAGTTTCTTTGAGAAGATCTTTAAATTGTTCTCTCTTGGTACAGGTCATGCCTATACATTTAAGCAACAGCCCCCATGAGGCTGTTTGAGTTAGGTTAGGAGTTCAACAGAACCATGCAGCTTCCTATATGCCCCTGAAATGTGTCCTGCAGAGAAACAGGGTATAGGGGCACCCAAACAACAACCATCTATCATTAGAACAATTACAGGTCAATGATAGTACCTTGTCTCTGACAATCACAAAACAGTTAAGGCTGATCCTCATTCACTGCAGAACCAGAAGAGGCTGCTCATGTCACAGAAGTTACTGTACACATATTCTCTATTTGGCAGAGTGGGTTATAACCCTTCACAGCCAGCTAATATACAACACTTGCAATTACTTCAGAAAACCGTTGCTTCACTACCAGCCCTGACATAATGTTACATCATCATTAAACAACAAGATAGAAAGGACCTTCAAGCAAACCCTAGTTTTGTACAGGATGCTTTTAAATGCCCTCACACATTCCAAGGGAGAAAGTTATAAGATGAGCAACCACGCATGTAAAATAGCTTGTTAGTAATAAATGGGTGATGGTGAGCACAACACTGCACTCCTTCCAGATAGAGGTGCCTAAAAAAACCACTTCAAAGCCAAGACACAAAACAAAACAAAAAACCAAACCCAAGAAACATCCACCTTGCACAAGCAAATACTTTCTATCTCAATAGAAATCAGTAAACTGTTGATTAAAACAAAGTGACCTCAGTAGCTCTGTGAAGAACAACTTCAGATACTGCAGGCCAATCAGGCACAGCACTATAGAGAGGAATTGTACCTGTACCTTATTATTGAGCATCCTGAGTCTTCTGAAGTGGACAATCACTGATGATACTTTAAATGACACTAGAAAAGGAGTCAACTTTACTGGCCTGACAAGATGAGGATTCAAGTTCCAAATCAGACTGAAATTAAAAACCTGGTTGTCTTTCCCCCATAACAACTAACTGGTTTGGATAAATCTAAGTAGTGTATAAGGCCCTCTAGAATCAAAAAGTGTAGGAGTGGGAACCCTAAACCCAGTATGAAACCTTACCGGAGTGCAGCACTGCACTTACTTTGCAGGAAGCGTGTGTTAGCACAAACATAACCTCTAAAAGTTTTCCTAAAAAGAAAGTACGCAAAGTGCCATTTTAGATTTTGACATCATTTGGCTGCTAAAGTTGGAAGACCAGAACTTCAGAAAACAAAACTACCCCTGGTAACATTTCCACAGCAGTTTCCCAGCCCCTCAGACTAGCCACTGCAGATGAGAGAAACTCACTGAAACCCAGGTCAGAAGATGGAGATGTACGGCAACTTTCAAGGAACACCTAACAGCTGAGGTTCAGAGTACTTGTAAACAAACGCCCAAAACAACCTCTGCAAGGTTATCTTGCCCATTAAACAAAAACTCACTCTCATTTCTTCTAATTCTAAAAAAGCAACAACAAAAATGAGAAAACTTACAAAAATGCGAGAAAAAGCAAAATCCCATTCACTCCCCTAGTTTGTACATACATGTCGAAGCCTAGCCTTTAATCTGAAGAATCTGCATGAAAAGAGGAGTGGACGGCTGCTATGGTAACACAATTCTTCCAATTTATTGCTGATGTTCCTAGGGTGGATTACTGGCTGTAATAACAAGGTATTGAGGACCCAATAGTTGAGGAGTTAACTGGAATAAATATTCTCCTCCCCTAAAGAGTGTGCTTGCAGCAGCAAGAAGCAGGATCTAGATAAAGATAACCTGAACAGAAAATGAACTCTTCACCAGTCCAATCTGCAAGTGCTGACAAAGTTTTAGAAGGATTTTAGAGTGGCAGCATCCTCTCTTACTGTATATTTATGAACATCATAAACTAACGCTCCTATTTAATTTTCTTCAAAACAATGATGCAGAGAGGACTCTGCCCTTTGAGAACACATAGTGAAAGAGGATAAAACCCTCTAACACTTGCACAAAATACATATGGAAATGTGTCAGTTATGTAAAGAGCTTCTTAAAAGATTCAAAGTATTCCCTGCAAGCTCCATTCCACGCCCTGAATGGCAAGTGAGCAGCTTTGCTAAATAGAAGTATGTTTCTTCTTACTGGTCCAATTTATTGAAACAGATGACAGTGAAATCACAGACACACAAGAATATCCTGTGATTATACAAAAAGCATCTCCAAGTAGCGTCAGAATGAGAAAGGTATGAGCAGGAGAAATAGTTTGAGGCAATGATCACTGTATTATTGGGGCTCTCTGGCGGTCCTTTGCAGTTTGAAAAAACAGATTCGCTGCTGCTGTGCCACTGGCTTTTTCCCCAACTCTCTGCCTTTGGAAAAACAGACCTCAGCAAAAAAATATTTGCATTCAGAGAAATCTATCTCATTTCCTTGTACCAGCCCATTTCTGTGACCCTGTGTGGGAGCATATCTGTTGATGTCCTTAGGTTTCAGGTGATACTCAGCATTTTTTAGTACAACTGAAACCATCTGATCTTAAAATAGCATACACAAGATTGAAAACCTTCAACACTTTTCTGGGCAGTTACAGCTTAAAAAAAAGGTCTTGGGAATTTTACTGCCAGGTCTCTGAAATAATTTGCTCAATATGCAGCTGCAACAACAACAAAAAAGCCAATAAAATGCTGAGCATCATCAGAAAGTATAAGACACAGAGCCATTGTTTTACTACAGTACAAAACATGGATGCAACTTCATCCTATATATCCATGCTATTGTTACTGCAGATTCCAGTCACTATACCTTCATCAGGATACAGTGGAGTCAGAAGAACACAGAGAGATGAACAGCAGAGGTAGTTAAGGGAATATAGTAGCTGTCTGATGGGTAGAGATTAAAAATGGGCTACCAATATGCTTGTGCTCCACTCCCTTCACTGGCTATGCACATGGTTCACGGTTGAAGGTCAAGCCACAGTCAGTTATGGTCTTCCAGCTCAAGACAGAGGAGTAGAAACAGATGGTCTGGTATACCCTGGCGCATCAAGGTATTCTGAGATTTCATTAGCAGTAGATTGGCTGCCACTAATAATGATGGAAGCTGAGTGGTCTTTCGGGACGTGAGCCAAGTGATACCAGAGAAAGAGGCACTAGACTCATTGCAGACTTTTAAGGAACAGAGAGAAATGCTGTTAGCTGTGCTGTTTCTGCAGCATTACCTGACTTCTGTCACACACATCTCCCCCCACAGCAATGTCAGAACATCCTCTTAGATATTTGAGGATAACAATTAACCTTTGAAAAAAACATAGGCTTTATTCAGCGGTTTGAAAAAGATCCTAAGAGTTATTATAAGTTTATATAGAACTCTGACTAAAACAAACAAGACACTGGATCCTCAAAAAAGGACAAAATGAAATGTACATACTGATAAATACATACATAAAAATTACAGTATTAAAAAGACAATCCATAGAAATAGGTATATACAGTACTGAAAAAGTGCTTATCAATTGTTTTTTCAACAGTAAAACAACCTGCTTTACTCTGCTTAGTGACACAGTTCTTTCATTATTCAGATTATTTATTATTTTAAGTACTGATCCATTGCAACTTTCCTGACTTACCATAAGACAACTACTCTTCTGGGAATAAGCTGCAATACAACCAGAAGCAACATTTTTTGTCAAAGTAAAAAAATGCACTGCACTAACATCCTAATTTAACACTTCATTCTTTGCGCCATGCTTTTGTTTACACATCTTTCTTTTGGAGAAATAGCCCAGGCGAGCAGAGTCATACACACCTGAATCATTCATGTAACACAAATCAGTTTGAGTAAATCCTCAAGCAAGAGCTTTAACTCAGACAGGTCCCCTTGAGAATTCTCATTTAACTTCAGGCGTTAACTGCACTCCTCCTTTCCTGTAACAACATATTCCCACCCACAATTTCCATCTCTTCCTCTTAAACACACCTCAAAGAGTCTTAGCTAAAGCTTAATGAATTGTACTGTCCTTGTACAGCACAATTTTTTTTGTACAGTGCAATCTCTCTTTTTCACCAATAATCAACATTCAGGATTCTCAAATATGAAGAGCACTCAAAACTTCAGGAGTGCTTAAAAAGTCCTATCCATTACAAGTTTACTTAAGGAGCTCTCAAACCATTCAGTAATGCTGATTTACTAGTGGGGAGACTATTCCCCCTCATGACAGAGCATATAGACTTTGAAAACATCCTTACTTTGAAGAGGCACTTCACAGCCCTGTTGTACAGATCGTTCAAGCTTCTGCTTCAATCACCCTTGTCCATAAGATCAAGTTGCAGCTCTTCCTCTAAGCAAAAGGCTATATTATTCCTCCTCTTCCAACTGCAGACTCTTTAAATTCTCTGTTCTCACCCCCTCACTGTTTGCATCTCAGTCAAAATTAACGTTTCAGCAACAAAGTTGACCATCTCTACACATGCTTCGCGTCTTATGCGATGAGAACTTAATTATGAGATGACGAAATTAATAAAGCCCTTTCTAGACTGTAATTAAGAACATAGACTAGGGCAGCACTGATACTATAATACTTATATTGTGATTCTAATTGTTAATAAAACCTAACAGGGAAGCAGATTTGAATATAGAAAATACCCAAGAAAAACAAATCTAGAATAATTAAGTACGAATAAATTTAAGAATAAACCCATAGCCTGAAGTCAGGCAGGCACACCAAAAGAGTACAGAGAAAGTTAAGGCTAAAAAAAATGTTTTTTCCTCACAGGCTTTTCCTACTGGAAAAGAAAACAATGGAATTGCAGACACCCTGAAGGGATAACAACAAGCAGAAAGCAATTTCCAGTTGGGTATGCTAATGCTTTTGATAAAGTGACAATAGCTAAGTAAACCAAATAAATACTTGAGACTTTCAGCATTTGATTACTTTAACAAACCAAGTCTAAAACGCAAATACATAGACAGCAACCTCCAGAAGTCTAAAGAGTACCTGCAAATATTAATGACCTATCCATAGATATAAAATCACTATCATTCACAGGTCCTTGGCCAATTCATTCTGAGCTCAAATGAAGCTAAGTTAAGCATCTCTGTGATCCAAGACACATGCATTATTTAGCATTAGCTAGACATTTGTTCATTTTTGCAGACAGATGCCAACAGGATTTATATGAGAGGGTACCCATTTCTGCTTAATTTGAAACGTCCTGTTCTCTCCCTGAAAGCTAAACCACGGTGATTTATATAATTCAGGCAGTCTTTGTATTTTAGCAAAAGCACACTTTCCAAAAGCTACAGTCAGGAACTCTTCCAGCAGAAGTGAGATACAAAGCTCTCAGTGCATCTCTGGAGAACAATGTGTCAGCATTTGCATTTCCTCTTGTGCAGAGGCATGACTCTAGGTAACTCTATACACACAAAACCAGCCCACTGATTTTTCATGTTACTTATATAGCTTTTCCTTTTCAGCAGAATAAAATATCTGCATAAAGTTTGTCTTCTGGGTGTTTTTGCTGTTGGTTCTCGTGAGTGGTCTGAGTGTTTTTTTAGGGGTTTGTTTTTTTGGGAGGTGGAGATTTTTTTTAATTTGGATTGTTTTTTTTTTTGTTGTTTGGTTGGGGTTTTTTTCATGGTTTATGCAGCTGATAAAATTTTGCATCACACACTTTAAAATTGTAAATGAGCATTTAAAAGGAAGGCTGGGAAAGAACAGAATGAAAGGAAAAACCTGAGTTGGTAAGGACAGGCAAAGATGAGAAACTGCAACTATGGAAAAACTGAAAAGGCAGCTGCCTTCATATTTTCTTCTCTATAAGCTATTCCCTGTGTTAGTACCTTTGCCGATGAGTTTTCTACACTTCAGTATTGTGAACACAGCCTTAGTGATAGGTACATTTCATACCAATGGCTTTTTAACTCAGGTACTTTTAAACTTCCTCTCAGCATCCTGAAGCATTTATGAACTTTCCAGTGTTCTTGGGCTGCCACCACAACTCATTCTCAAAGGCAAAGAAATTTTGAGAATAATTAAAATAGGAAATTCATGCTCCCTTATTGAAGCTTCCTCTTGGCCTTCCCCCCGCAAGACACAGAGCACAACTCAACACTCAGACAGGATGTGCTCATTTCTTGACTGTGCATAGCAATTAGTATGGGATAAGACTATGAACTGCTACCACTTGATGGAAGTTTGGTTGAAGAATACAAAAATCAGTCCAAAATTTACAAGTATTTGCTACATCCATAAAGATTTCTGTTAATCTGGGAAGCGTAAATTAAATCTGTAGCCATGATTCAGGTGACTAACACTGCTGTGGGTAATGTTTGCTTTTAAAGTGTAAGAGAATGATTGGTATTTAAAACTAAAACAAGTTTAAAAACCAAATTGCAAACCATTTGCTTCCTTCTGTCCAAACAGACCTCAGTGGCACATAAACAATGCGAGCTAACCCAAACTGTCACATAATACTGTACTTATTTAACACAGCTGAAGCCAACACTGAGCAAGGGAGATACTAACAGAGGGGAAGACCAACAGGATTAGCGCCATTAAGCTGAAGTAAACAAGTCATTTCATGTATCCAAAGGTGGGGAAAATGTAGGTTAATAAGAATTATTGTTGAATTGTTAGAGGCAAAACCAATGCTAACACGAGAAGGACTGAGGACTCAGAAAAATAAAGGCCAGGAGATGAGACTATCATGAGCGCACATCTTACACAGCTGAGCCACTATTTCACCACTTCACATTTTGAAGTACCAGCAAAGACAAGATCAGGTAAGCAAGCTGGAAGTATGAGCAAAAGGATGACGGAGCAGATGAGATGAAGTGAGGTACTGAATTGAAATAAGAGCAAAAGGAGAAGACAAGTTGAAGTAAGGTACTGAATTGCTCAATTTGCACGAGGACAACTTCAAAGCAACACCTGGTGGTGAAACTGAAGGAAAGAGGAGAGCAGAAGCACCTTGGAGAAGCAGAGCCCTTGCTCAGGCAGGTCTGCTGATGTGGTGTTGCGGAAGTTCAATGCAGGATCATAAGAAAAGCACTTGATTAAAAGCAAATCTTACAAATAAGTTTAAATGCTTAGAAGGTTTAACATTTGAGGAAGCGTGGCCAAAGGAACATTTAAAGAAGCACCAGGACAGCCAGTGATGAGAGGTGGAATAAAGACAGCATCCCTGAGAGTAAGAAATGAGTCATCTCTCTGCAGTATTTCTCTGATACAGTGGCACCTTGGATCTGCACTGACAACTTTCAGCTTAACACAAGATATTTTTAAAAGAGCACATTAAATGCAAAGCAAGTGACACTAGCCAGTGATACCCCCAAAAGGCAGAGAGTGACTGACACCGTGGAATCACATAAAGTTATTTTATAAAGAATCCACTGAAAAGGCAGACTTGACATAAGGCTTCAAAAATAATAATTAAAAAAAAAAAAACAAAACCCAGACATAAAACTTGTGTTCCTCAACCAAGGACACATCTTTATCCAACATCCTAACCACACTGACCAATCACTTAACTATGCAGAGGAAGCAGAAGTAAGGAAGAAGGACTTCCAATGGGTTTGGGGCTTTGTTCATGGATTTTTTACCCGCTCCTGTTTTCAGTTTCTGCCTGATAAAACACAGCTTTTTGGTTGATGCAGTTTATTAGTAAACTGCAGCTTCAGCAAGGAATAAACAATTCCTGTAAAGAATCACAGAATGGTCTGGGTTGGAAAGAACCTTAAAGAACATTCAGTTGCACCCCCACTGCCACGGGCAGGGACACCTTCTACTAGCCCAGGTTGTTCAAAGCCCCATCCAATCTGGCCTTAAACATTTACATAGATGGGGCATCCACAGCTTCTCTGCAGTGAAACAGCAGTGAAGTGCTGTCATGGAGAATCAATGCAACAGACAGCTGTGGTCCAGCTCCCCTTCTCTGGCAATGACTAATAAGCAACGCTTCAACAGAAAGTGAAATGTAACATGCTAATAATTCACATTTGTTATAGCACAGCATCATCAGATGGTATATGTGAATGTCTTACCAGTTGTCTTACTTTTGGTTCCTACCAAAATAACTGTTAGAAAATAAACTAGTCATCATCTAAGAAATACCCACAATTGAATATTGTGCTCTTTCTTGCATAGGTGCACAAAATACCCAAAGTGATGCACAGGATTGCTTTAACTTTGTGCTGTTGCAGACCATTGATTTAGCTAGTATTAAATACTGGACTCAGACAACTATATCCAATACTCACAGTGACACTGCAAGAATATTGCCTTTTTGGAAAATGAAAGAAGACTATCTAAAAGCTCTTGAATGCACTTAGTAGAGTGTTAACCTTGACACATAACAAAACATCAGTTATTCTTTAAATATAAGAGCAAGTACTAAACAACCCAGAAGTGCCTTCAACATTGCTGCAGTTCACGAATCAGCCATTCAGCATTATTGCTTCTAAAATTTTTTATTTCGTAATGACTTACAAAAACCCATTTTTATAAATTGTTTTGAGATCTTCAAAGGAAATATTTGTTATTATCACACACATACTGTAATCTAGCATGAAACACAGGCAAGCCTTTAGAAAATGACCTGTAGAGATCTATCACCTCCCACTGACCTCCTTCAAAACATATCTGGATCTGTTTCAGCCTTTTATTGCTCTTTGGCACTAACAATCCATCATTTGAGCATTATAACACATTCACAGCAGATGTGCCTAAAGCAGATCATGATGATTTAAGTGGATGATTTAACAGGAAGAGATGAACTCTCAAGAAACAAAGATCCTAGTTTATGCTAATAACTTTATTTTAAAAGACTAAATTAAGGAGAAATGTATGCAGAGTTCTTTTACCTCTTATGTTTTGGAGTTAAGTCTCAAAAGTGCTGTTCACATCAGGCTACATTTCCTGTAGTTCCTCACAGTATTCTGAGTATTTCGGTACTCTTAAGTGTTTTCCTAAACTCAGTTTTAGCCCTCACTTAACACCACAGCAGAACAGACATCACTGTTGTGTTGGGTGAAAGGGGTGTAATGAAATTAGCTATATAAAAGCTGCATTTGTTCTCTTTCCTTGTTCACACCATACAGAAGAAAAAAATACAATGATAAGATGGAACCAGCCATACTAGAACATATTTATCCAATGTTAAATATGTCCTAACTTTTATGATTAACTTTTTTATGATTACTGATCATAGCTGGTGACATAGACTCTACATTCTACATGAATGAAGGTATGCTGTCGATGCAACAGATTTTGTTACTGTCAAAAAATACTTAGGGATTCAAACCCTATTATGCGCAAAACTGGAACAGAACTAGCAAAATCGGAGAGCTGGAACAGTGTGCTATAGATACAACAATACAAGGCACAGGTCAGTTTTAGCTCTCACAGCTAGTTTTGAACCATCTTTGCAGTATAAATCTGCATGGGGAATGGGGAAGTTACTATTACTGGTCAATTTAGTAACATGTAGAAAGCCCACAATTTTACTGAATTTACATCCAGTATTGCTTTCACAGTTCTTGATCAGTTTCTACTTTTGTAAAACTTTCTTAACTTCACTAACAATACCCCAAAACATCAGGAAACAAACAAACAAAAAAAACCAACAAAAAACGAAAATGATGTATTTGGACTGAACATATGTATCAGAAATCTGCAGATGAAATTTTATAGCATATCTCAGTTGTGTTTTAGTGGGCAAGGTGGGGAAGTAAAGGGGACCTAGAGCTTTTTTCTAGAAATTAGTAACTAGGAAGTATTTATCATTTCTTCTGTTCTCAAGTTTGCTTCATTCTGCTATTCACAGTAGCCTATTTATGAAACTTAAGCAACTTACCTTGCAGTGGTCATACTGTTGCTGTAAGGTAGGAACATCCCCTCCAATGGGCATTTGCTTTTTCAGCTCTTCATCTTTTGCATTCAACCATTTGATCAACTCTTCCAGGGATGTCAGCAATCTGTTCCATTTTTCTGCACTGGCCTCCAAGTGAGCCCTGTGAAACAACGTAAGAGAATCTATAAAGCTCTGAATGGCAAAACCAGCACAGCAGTACAATAAATAAGTAAAATTGCTCTATTATTAAGACAAGAATGTTTCAAGTGTCTAACTGCAAAGCAAAATTGCATTTAAAAAAACCCTCTACTTCATAATATTTTGCACAGCAAATCAAATAAGCACAGGAAAAATGGGGGAACACAGACAAATATATACCTTATGCTATATCTTATCTAAAACCTTGAAAATTACACAATTAGGCAACATAAAGAAATGCTGTGGTTTGTTGTGACTCCATCACTGCAGTGCATAAAGTACAAGCATCATTTTGTGAGCTAAAGCACCACAAAACTGAACTCTTTCATGGCAGGACCCTGACTCTCCAGCAGCAAAAGCAGTAAGTTCTCCCAGCAGTGAACAACAGTAAATTGTTGCTGAACACACCAGTGGCAGAAATTATTGATTACATCATCTTTAGCTGATAGTGAATTAATAGAGAATTAAGACAGTGAATCTGTCTTTCAGTTTAATTGGCAAAAACTCTGGATTCCACAACACCTTTTCCCGTAATTTAAAAATATACCTTGACTTGATGGCTTCTCCCTGCAGGGAAATCTTTGACAGGGACTGACTACCTCTCTTTTACTGCAGTCATTCTATATTATGGAATCATGTGAGAGCGGCATGTTCTTGGTTTATACCAGTAGACAACAATTTCTTTCTCCACATATATGATGGAGTACAGCTAAATCCTTTTCAGTGTAGTAGGACACCAGCTCTTTACCTTCCTGCCCTGCTTCTGACAGATGAGTGAACTGAACTTTTTTATTGTTTCCTACATTTTCCCTTTCCTACTTTGCACATGTTTTTTTATCCTTCTGATTCACTGTAACTCACATCATCTGGCTTCTCTTTATTATTGTGGCATTCAAAGTGTATGTTTGGGACTGCTATGACAATAGTCGGATCGAAGGGGTGATGCGCTGAGAGGTTAATTTCAAAGCAAGCATAGGTTTGGGTACGCTGGGATCTCCCACTGATAGGATAGACAAACCAATAAAGCAGTCAGTAAGGGGCATGGGGGAGGAGATATAAAGAAAAAAAATAGGATCACATTTATGAAAAGGATCAACTAACTACCCTTAGGAAGAGGAAGCTATTCTACCTCATTCAGGAAAGCAATCAGGTAACTATTCGACATGAAAAAAAAAGAAAAATGAAGTACTTGCTAGAAGCAATGTTCTACTGCCTACAGTTTCATGCATCACTGTTTCTATCATCCCTTATTGCTTTCACTGATACCTTTTATCTCAACACTGAATTCAAGCCAGCATCCTGCCCTGCAGTGAATTACAAGTGAGCTATTGCATTTGCAGTTATGCGCATACTGAGGAAGAGTGTTTGGTTTGCAGACCAGCAGCTCCAGAGCGACATGCACAGTCTCAGCTCTCCTGGCCTCAGTTCTTTAATACTCACCAAACAGAACTACTTTCAAGGAAATCAACAACTTCCCATATAGATGGTGTTAACTCTACAGCAAGACAGTGCACAGCTGGAGCATTCACTATAGTTGGCCCCTGAAGCCCCCAGCCACACACAGAGACATGCTCCTAAAGCACGGGGTGGTCCATGTACAATGTTTACCTTCTCCTTTTCACAACTAGCTTGACATTCTGTCAAAAATGCCTTCAGAAATACCAAGCTGCAAAGCATTGCATATATGTTACACTCAGGTGCTAGGTACTCAGAACCAGCCCTCCTTTCTGGAACTGAAAACAGAGTTCTACTCCTATTAATGAGGCAGAGGAGAGTAATTTCTCTTCTCAGTCAAGGCAATGAAGGACACATTTGACTTTACAGTTTTGCTGTTAGACTCACAGATTGTAAAAGATAAGCCATCTTTATGAATTTCTAGAAACAATCACAATTGAAGTGTTCAGCTCTACAGCTTTCTGTACATTTGATAGTGAAATCTCTGTTAATCGCGATTTATTATCATATCCAGCAAGTAATAAACAGATCTTACCTCTAAAAACTGGCACACTCTAAGGCCTCAAGTTTCCGCTCTAATTATTTAGTGGAATTCTTGTATACAAAATGAATTGGAGTTTTTTAAGGGGGAAGGAACTCCTGCAGCTAGTTAAAGGACAATCTAGCAGTGTCTCGCTGTTAATTAAACATACAGTGCAATAACTTTAATAGTGAAAAGCCACTCATTTGATATTTATGTGAATGATGCAGCATATGATACTAGATTAAATGCTGTAATCTACCACTAACGAGTACCCATGTGCATACCAGATTAATGACAGTAGCAAAATACCACAAGCACATGGTTTCAAAGTCCAGCGCACACTAAGCTTGCGGGGGTAGAGCAGTAAGCAGTGGAGAGGAAATGGACTACACTAACAGGGACTTGAAAATTCTCTGAAGACAAAGTGAACTAACCTCTCTTGAAAGGTCAGAAAGATGTTAAGGGGAAAACATACCACATCAGCCTGAATTTTTCCTGAATGCTACCCTTCTAATCTTATCAAAAGCAATACTGAAAGTAAGACTGAGATGCAGCAGCAGCAGCTGAAGAGTAAACACAAGCTTTCAGTTCTCCTGGGGAGTGGACACAGATGCATTCAGTAAACCCCATTCAAAGCAAATCCTGCACAGGAGCAAGGGAACTAAGATATGCTCCCAATCGCATTTCAGTGTGAAATTTTTGTATCAAGTTTGCATTTGTCACATAGACATTACTGAAGAGAGCCAGTAAAACATTTTGAAGTTCTGAAATGTTTCTTGGGCTTCTGTACTTTCAAAGACAGGATTTCTGGCTTTTGTTTTGGAATTGGTACACAACCTGGAAACAAAGCATCAGGTGCGTGTGCTCATGTGAAAAAGAACTGTCAATCTCCACGGATTCACCAAATCAGCTGGTGGCTTAGGAATCATAGGTCAGTTATAGACAATTGTCTGGTTTTGTGCACTGGTTGGAGCAACACCGTTACACAGCATCAACGACCTGGTATCTAAAAAAACACCTAAAGGAATCCTGCATGAGCCTGAAAAACACAGATGCCCACATCCAGCTGACCAGACTGAGAGCACCCCCCTCCAACCAGGCTGAATAAAATCATCCAGAAGAACAGCAGCTCTGACATAATTTCCCCTCTGTGACCCTGTGAGGCTCTCTTCACAGCTGGAGACCTCCTCAGCTTTTGCTTCTTCTATGGAGGTAACATTTTTCCTGCTAAGCGAAAAGGGAACACATGGAACGAAAAAGACTTGTGGGTGGTCTAAATACATCTTTCTCTGTTTCTCCCATACTTTTATCTCTATCCTCCCCCAGATACTAACACCCTCACACCTCCTGCCCCAGGAGAAAAGAGTCTCTCCTAAACATTTGGTTCTTGCAGCTTTGTTTTGTTCCTGGGAGTAAGATAATACAGACAGAAAAAGGAAGCAGTGAATAAGTCTACAAGTAATTTCAAGGAGTGCTCTCAGAGGGTGTTACAGTCTCTACAAGTACAGGTTTAAGTAGTTTCCATGAATTTAAAAGTATGTCACAAGAATGCTGCTTTTCCAGTTTGTAACTCCCTTTATTTACAGTAGAAAGGAAGTAAAGATAACACAATGACTTTAGCACCATCAACTTGGAGGATGGAAGTGATGAAGAAAAACTACTACCTCTACAGGAGAGCAGTACTTTCAGCAATTAAAAATCAGCATAATGAAAATGTACACATAACTGAAAATGTTTTTAAAAACTTAGAGAAATCTTCATTTAGAAGCACTATCCCAGACTAAAACCCATAACAAAACAATCAGATTTTTCAATCACCATCCCTAGCACCTAACATGGTTATATGCTGTTCTCACAAGACTCATCGATACAGTTCTGCCTTCCAATTCATCTTTGAAAAAAAGGTACACCAAAAAAGCAAAAATTGAAGGCAAGCAGCTAGATCAGCACAGACTTCCTATCAGCTCTGTGCTTTGTTATTTCCCTGTGAAGCCCCTCGGCATTCTTGAATGAGTTAGAAAAGTGAACTGCAATCAAAGAAGATTTGAAAGGTTTATTAACTTATATTTGCTCCAGTATTCTCTTCCTTGCCTATCTTCTACTTGTAGCTATGCGGCATTGCAGGTGCCAGCAGAATAACACAAACATTGCAAACATTAATGCTGCCCAGTAGGATGCATGTGTCATGTCGATTCAGAAGGGAAAAGATGGGTCTGTACTCAGAAGACCAAGTACTCCCACTTTTCTGAGTACTCACTGCACAGTCATTGTGTCTGTATTACTGCCTTTGAATTCACAGCTAGCCAGGGCAAATGGCTCAAAGGACCTTTTTTTTTGGCCATCAATTTCTCCCAAATTATTAGCAACCACAGGAACCGCCAAGCAACTGAATTGTTCTTGCTGGAACTCCACATGCACTACATTATTATCTAATAAGCATGTTTTCATCTTTCTTCCACATTGACTTATTTGTGAGTAGAGTTCATAACGGCCCAAGTTTAACAGTTCTTGTGCTTAACTACTTGTCTGGTGAGGCCAGTTGCTGCAAGTGTTGGTTCCTCGGGTTCCAGCTTCGCCTGTGGGCTTTTCTGGAGCTGATTTACCTGTTTCACTTCACTATTTTGCAGGTTGGCGATGGGATAAGTGAAGACAACAAGCAAATGTCACATTTTTTCTCTCTTTCTCACTTTTTCAAACTCTTGTGCCTGAATTCTTAGCTCAACTTATTTTTCTGCCCTTTGGAAGATTCATATGAATGTTTAACATTGTTCTGTCCTATTAAAAGAACAGCTTCATTTAATCAATAAGCAAGCAGAACAAAGCTCCAGAAGTTCTTTTCTGTGTAATTAATTTTAATGTGGAATTTTGTTCACATTAATGAATATGGTAATATCTACTTCTAAAATGACATTGCAAAGACTTTAACAGGCACTTGGACAGTCAGTGTGCTTGGCATTGGTAGGGTAAAAAAAATATAAAATGAATTCCTTGATGAATATGGATTTTAAAACGTCATAATTGAATAGCAGCAATAAAAAATGAAGTAAAATTGCTATCAATATGGATCAAGACATTTAAGATGCAAGTCCTATCAAATTATTCACTTCAGCGATAGAAACAAAACCAACAACAAACCCTTGATTTCTCCTCACAGTAATTGTAGATTCACCTCACAGTAATTGTAGATTCACAGAAATACTACAGAACTACTTCATCAATACTGCTAGCTGTTTACAATAAGGAAAGATTCAACATACTTTCTGGAAAAAATTAGTACAGATTGGCAAGTTATAACTGCACATCTCTGGAGAGAAGAGTAGTAATTAAGCCTTCATGATGAGCAAGTGCACCAGTCTTTCATATCTGTGCTCAGGGGTCCTCTATGGTAGAAAATAGAAATTTCACTTCCATGCCACGGTCATATTTCTTGAGCCTTTTAGAAGACAGCAACTGTGCCCCATTCATGTTTTGACATTTTCATTACTTACCTGATGTTAGCTGACTTTGCCTTCAGGTCATTCCAGCGCTGGTTCATGTCGTCAAGACGGTGCTGGAGCAGGGCAGCTTCTTCGGAGTTTCCCAAGGCTTTCACCATCTTCTGTCTGTTTCCATCAATGCTTTTAAAGATGTCATTGTGGGCATCAATCTCAGCTTGGATGTCCTGAAATACCAAAGAAAAACGTCCAAACATCTTAGTTCTCTAAATAAAGGAGGAAAGAGTTTATTCTTATTAGTAGACGTAAGCATTAGGACAGAGCACATTGGCTTTCTTGGGTGACTGAGATGCAGAGGGAAAAACCTGCAACTCTATTAACATCATTACAAAAGGTCTAGCTTTCTTAGCAAAAGAAAAAGAGTTTGAAATCCTTGACTGACTTAGAACTATAAACACAGAGTTCTCTGGAAGTTTTTGTAGCACGGAAGGTAACTATTTATCTACTATTCTCCCACGCATTTCACACAGTGCAGCATTTGCAAATGCACTAGAAATTGTTTCCTGCTCAGGAACTGCAAAGATGCAGCCTTAGCTATGTTGTTTCTTTCTTATTTGAAATTAAACATTGCAGAAACTTTACACAGCCTAGTGAAATTCAAACTCTGTTAAGTGCTTTAGGTCATATGCAATGAAAGCTTTTAACTAAAAAAGCTTTCATTAAACTGCAGCTAAATTATTACAGCTGTCACAAGCCCATTTTTACAGTTAAAATACTGTACACCATGTACACCATGGCCTGTAATATATTAAGAAAGAGACATAAACCAGCAGCATGTATTATAATCTGAATTTCATATGAAATACTGAGAAGAAAAAGAAGTGCTTGTGATTTCAATTCAGCTAACTGATCTCTCCTTAGAAATTAAACATATTTTCTGATCTAACATGTGCCTCAAGGGACACATTATAGATGCTGCCTTCATCTAGACAAGTACATTATTACCTTTAAGAGCAAACAAAACTTCCTGCATCACCGCCAATGCTTTCTAGTGGCCATACATCTATGTATACTCTAATGAGCAATATAAATGTGTGGAGAGCCAGGAGGTATAGTGGCTGTCTCAATAGGATTAATCAAAGAAGATTGTGACAGGAACTTGATGCAGATGTAAATAAACTTATTTTGCAAAAGAAATTTAATAACTGAAATCCCTGAAAGGTTTTTATTCTTTCAGACAACTCCTCAGTAATCTCCATCTGTTCCCAGGAGCAGTAAAGGAGAGGGCTCTTGTACCTTCCCATACTCAAGATGCACAGCCATGCATCTTAGAATGGCTGCTTCACAGTCTACAAACAATAGCTGGAAACAATGGGAAAGTAGCTGTGAATTTGAGACAACATAAAAGCTTTCCTCAGTTAGAGAAGAAAGCAAAAGAAAAGTGATGATACAGCTGGAAAAGTGAGTGAAGGAGAGAAGGAGAGGGCAGAGGGAGTGGGGAGAGGGAGGGAAGCATCAGTGAAGCTCTACCTTTCCAGCTGAGCCACTAGGTGACTTTGGACAACTACCTACTCTTTGTCATGAGTTTTACTACTTTAAATGAGGTAAAAAGACACTTCTACTGTCTTTAAACCATTCTGATAAAAATAATAATTTTGAAAACAGGTACAGTAGCGTTTAAAATGAAAAACCGAAATATAAGTGTCTGATGATCAACAAACCCAAATAAGACAGCATCTTCAATCAGTTCAAGAAATCAGATGCTTATCTGAAGACTTTTGGAGCTCCCGTCCTATGTCTCCAACACGCAAGTAGACGCAGTGAAAAACCAGCTCAAACCACACAGCAGGAAATGCAACCACATATAGCAGTTACAATTTAAATCATACACTGATCAGTGCTACAAAAGCCTGGTCATGTCAATTACATTTCTATGCCTCTTAAAAGCTTCAAAAGAAAACTTAATTAAAAAGAAACTGATCTCTAATCTTCTATTCTACACTCACAACATTCATTCTAAAGCTATTGAGAGCCTTCACAAAACATGCTAGCTTTGATTACATTTGGGGGGACACTTAAATATGCGCACTTAAAAGTGTTTCATTCCAAATGGGTTTAATTTTTGCATTTGCCACTCATCATATTACATTAATTAAGGCACAGTAAATCTGCTGTTCACATTCTTGAGTCCCATCTGCGGTGGCCATGTTGTGACAGCTCAGTTCAAAGAATTAACTTTGCTAATTAACTTCTCTTTTCTGGTTTCCATTTTCCAGGGAAAAAAAACCCAGCACTGTCAGCTGAGGGATAAACCAACAGCAATGATATTAAAGTTAATGAATGCAAGTGCATCACAGTCCTCAAAAGAAAGAGGGAAAGAAATCCAAATAACATGTCCCGCATCAATATGCACATGAAAGAAGTACAGCAGGAATGCAGCATATGAAAGACAGCTAATGGCAACAGATGGACACATTAAGTTAGTTATTTCCTAACAGTGATATAAAAGATCTTCAAGATTTTTTTTGGGTATAGTCCTCTGTTGGAAGGCTAACAAGGATGATGGGCTCCCATCTTGTCCTAAGACTGCTGTAATTAGTAGCAACTGGTAGTAATCTCCTTTACTTGCTGTGTTATCATAATCTTTCCATTCTTAGGAGATTTGTAAAGATGTTGTGGTAACCTTGCTTAGAATTTCTTATTTCAAAGTGAAAAGAAGAACTTTATCCATCCTGTACACATCCCAAGCCATGTTCACCATTATCTATTATTTTTCTGTTTCCTGCCTTTTCCTTAGTCATTGATTCTCTGTATTCTTCTCCGCTATCCTCTATGATGCAAAAAGGAACGAAAGAAGTTGACTGTCCCTGCTCAGGTCCCAACTAGAATTAACTCTCATCAGAATTAATCCAATTTTAATTTTTCAATACTTAAAAAGCAATTATAAAAACTTCCCTATTGTCCTGGGTTCAGCAGTAGCAGTCATTTTTCTCCTTCTTAGTAGCTGGTGCAGTGCTGTGCTTTTGACTTTCAG
>WYDI02017479.1:0-19869 GCA_009867235.2 Psittacus erithacus | reverse complement strand
GTCCTTGACCAATTGTAAACATTCTAAGCAGTAGCTACAAACATCAGTATTATCAGTACTGTTCTCAGGCTGAAAGTCAGAAACACAGCACTGCACCAGCCACTAGTAAGGAGAAAAAATGACTGCTACTGCTGAACCCATAACAGTATTCTTTACTGCTTCTGGCACCAGAATTTCAAGCCTTGCCTGGTCCTCAAAAGGATAATGTTACTTGGACTCTGTCAGATTTGGGATCCTTTGAGGCCTGGAACAATTTTTATTCTTCTATATCACAGACCTGATATTAGTACGGGAATGATATTGACCAGTGACACTGAATTAGGTGGAAAAACATTGTCTGTGCTCTGACACTGGTGGTGGGGGGGAAAAAAAAAGATTCATTTGTAAGCCAAATTACTGCTGTCACACGTGTAATGCAGCAGAACTTGTGTAGCACTTGCTGCCTCCTTTGGTGCGGAGAGGGAAGACTGCCCAGAGCAAGGGTATGACGGTGTGGGAGGAAGCCAGTGTGGTTGTTAATGGTGGGAAAGCTGGAAGGGTGTAACTGGAAACATGAAGACTGTGGGGTTTTCCTGTGGAATTCCATGGAACTATGAGAATGTCTTGGCTGGTGCTCTTTCTAGCAGTGCAGCTGCTGATGGTGCCTGGGGACTGTTCGGAACAGAGCCCAAGTTGGAGATGGAGACTTGAAATACCTTGGGTTAACTGCAAGAAAGTCCCTGTGCTTTTCATACAGAGAAGACAAACCTGGGCCTTTGATTGACGCAATAGAGCTGAGAGACATTATGTTTTGCTTTTTGAAGAATTTGTCTGTGCTTCTTAATACATGCCAGGATGTCCAGTAGGTTGTTTAAATCTGAAAGTATGACTTGTACCACTGTTGAAGCAAATATTAACTTGGCTGATATCCATCATTGCACTAGGCCATCCTATTCCTTTAGTCACTTGAAAGGGATGAATAAAGAGAAAGACAAGTACTGCATTGGCAGACATTTTTCTTTCATACTGTTCAGGAACCTGCACTCCAGTATGTATTTATGATGTAAAAAAAGTATATGCAACAAAAACCAACCAACCAAGAACTGAACAAAAAAGCCCAAAGTGATCAAAAACCCAAAACACCAACAAACAAACCAGTATGCAAGAAAAAACATGTTCGGGTGTTTTGCTTGAATCTTCTGAAGAGAAATACCTACCATAAAAACTAATCACTGAGCTAAAGGACCGAGGGGATTTCATGATCTGAAAATTGTCTGATACTGGAATTTTGACTTTTGGAATTTTGGATATTGGAAAATTGACTAATAGGATGTAGGCTAAACTAACATTTGCTTCAGAAATTTGGATCAACTGAAGAATTTTCAAGTTCTGAAAGACTGTTTATAAAAAAAAATATTGACAAGTCTTTTATAATTCACTGAGCAGAACTCATGTCTGTTGGGATTATATTGCCAGAGATGAGTTTTCTTGTGTTATTTAAAATGCTCGGAACTATTTTGCTTTAAGATGCTGTAAAGGACTATTTTCCATTTGTTTAGAAGGAAGTAGGGGAAAAACAACTTTGTCATTAGAAGTAGTTTCCAATCTCTAAAGTGGGTATTTGGAGTATCTTTTTTGTTCTCTGAAGTACATAATATTTGTATCCCAACAATTCTAAATCTCTATGAAAACAAAGAATTTTGAAAGCCTATGTGTAATGCTCATGTGTGTCTAATACAGACTTATGTATATGGCTGAATTCATGTTGTACCCAAATGTACATGGCAGTTGGGGTGTTCCAGGCCCAGCATTATTTGATGACTGATAGTAAAAAACAGACCAGCTTTCAAAAGGAAAAGATTTGCTGTACAGACTATCAGCCCAGCAAGATGCATGAGTAAGTTCCTAGGTGGAAAGGGTGTGAACTGCTCTTGTGGCTTCAGTGCAATTAGTTTAGTTCCTTAAGTTATGTACAGTGTTGATCAGTTTGGTGAAGATAGTCCTAATGTGGTTAATATGGATAAATTTGAGCTCTTAACACAGCAGCATAAGTGTTTGCTTCCAATGGCTCCTGCTTTCAGTGAGGTTAAAGAATGTTGCACTTCTCTGTGAAAGTTACAGCAACGTGATATTTCTAGTACAGCATCTGTTTGGACTGGCTCTGTGTATAGCCAGAATTCATTTTGCTGCTTCCAACCATAGCCAAATGTTCTCTGCAGTTCAGTATGACATTTCAGTTATTACTTCAGAAACCTGAAAGGTTTAGCAATATTGCAGACTTGCATCTTTCCTAACATTTTGGCCTTCATACTGAGGATGTAGTCACTACGTTTTGACAACATATTTTACATTTAATTTTCCACGCAGTGTTTTATTAGATTAGCTCAGATAGGAAGAATGGCTTTACATTTATCATGAGTGACTTGCACATTCAGTCAAACACTGTGTGATATTGAGTAGTTTAAATCTCCAGCGTATGAACTGTAAATTAACATTAAAGACCTCTCTTAACATCCATTACTCTGTTTAAACAGTCATGCAGAATTATTAGTTACAAGTAATTGCTTCTTGAATGCAAATATATCATCTGTTCTAATGCTGTTTTAACTCTTGATCTGCATGTCATGAAAAGAATATCCTAAAATTGGGAAATGGCAGGGCTGAATACTGTAATGGATGATTGAGACTTATTGCCATTTAGTACAAGTTTCAAGTTTGCTTGCAACTCAGGTTATTAATTGTATTAAGAGGTAATGATACTCTGCTTGCTGAACATGGTCCCAGAGGCTAAATACCTATCCTGCTGGGACTATTGATTCATTCTTTTGGTAGTCTTAGCATAAAAATCTGACCTGTGAAGATGTGAAGCATGCACTCTTCTGTTGCAAGGGATGACTTTCTTTACTCAGTAAAGTAGCCCTTTTAGGCATCCTGGTACAACAGTGTGGAGAGTATTCACTACAGATTTTTTTTTCTTTTGATAAACAGAGAATTTCAGACCCCAGAGCTCTCCGTTTATCACACTGCCCAAGTGTGAGTATCTTGGACATATGCGCAATAAATAAATCGGCAAAAAATCTGTAGAGTATGCTGCAGGATGCATTTCAGAGTAGAATTTAAGAGCAGAACTGTTGGTGAAGAGCTTGTCATTTCCAGTTCATGTAGCAGCTGTGAAAAACATCTTAGCATCTTCATAATACTGCAGCAGTTTATCAATTTGCACTATAAGGACTAGGATTCCTGCTTCCTAAAGAGCTTGGGAAGCCCAGTGACATGCACACAATACTTCTGAAGATTGAAATGGGAAACTATGGCTACTGAAATCTGGACTGTTAGCACCCATCCATGATAATGCCTTCTCACTGTGTTGCTACGTACTCATCTCACTGCAGCGTGTCTCTACCTGCTTCCCCTGCCTCCTGTTACCTTTTCTGACTCTTACTGCATGTGGTAAGGTGCATGGTACTACACTGTAAAACCTTACCTCCTCGTCCATTCTCCATCCATTCTTGCAACCTGCTGTGCGTATTTTTCTGACCTCATGTAGCTAAACAAGGCAAATTAGGGAGCTGGAAATTCATTAGTTCTTTTCAGAACTTGTGATCATAACTGAATATTATTTGTTTTAAACTACATGGGGATTAAGATCCTTTGAAGTTACTTGATTAGTATTTAGGGAAAATAAAATGCCAGTTTAAGCTTCTGATCTTTTGTAACAGCATATAGAACTCCAGCATTCAAATTTACGCTTAAAACAGCTGTTATAGAGTCATATTTAACCAGAAATTAATTAGCCTGGAAAAAAAAAGACTAAAACTTGATTATATTTAAGCTTGTATTTCGGTTTTCATCTGTGGTGAAATCAAGACCTATTCAGCTTTATGATCATTCGTGGAGATGGCTTGATTTTTATTCTTATGGATTTCAAATTTCTTGCTTGCTTATTGTCTTTATATATTAAATATGATCTTATTTAAAAATTCTTCATGTTTTAACTTTCTTAGTAGGAACATTATCATGCACAGCTAATTGAAACTTCTGCACTGAAAAAAAGCGCATGCTCTAGCAACAGAAGTGTGGCTTTGTCCCTGTATTTGCACTGCTTAGCTGATCTGTGCAAAAGCTGGTTTGTGTTAATGCTTAATAATAGCATTTGGCAGCTAGCTGTATTTAATGGTTGATCAGTTGTCACAATTAATACATTTACACCTAAGCTATCCTTGTTTTTCTATGTCTAACACCCACTGTACTCCCCACTAGTGTGATACTGAGTGCCCTGCATAGATAGAGAGATAGGCAAATATCCATGGAGCAGGCAGTCTCGGATATAGCTGTTTTGCAGAAATATTTGATGAAAAGCAACTGTCCTTGAGCAATAAAACCTGAAAGAGTTGACTGCTTAAATCGAAGTATACTTCAATTGAAGTGATCTTAAAAAAACAACAAAACTTTTCCTAGCTTGTAAGATTTGTGTGCTGCAAAGTGGTCATGCCAAATGCCTTGTGGAATAACTGCTGTATAAATAGTGGTCATGCCCATTCTGTGCAGCAATAAAAGGGTGTCTGTTGCTGATTACATAGACTTCAATGTCTTCTACTATCAATATTCACTTTGCTGCAGTCTGGTGCAACCCTAGATAGATTAGGCATCTTATAAGGTGCATTTAGAACGCAAATGTTGGTCTGTCAGGAAAAGTCTATGCTGTGAGCTTGAATGAGCTTAACCTGTCAAGACTGAGGTGCTGCAATGCATGTTTTAAATATTTTTAGATCACATACTCATTGGACAAAGAATCTTCTGCTTCTTCCTTATAAATGTAATAGCTACTGTATTAGTAGCTATCTGTGAATCTGTTCAGGAGCAGCTGTAAAAGTGCTGTCATCATGTGAGCATGAAGATGTTAGGAAGATCTTTGTTCCAGCTGACTAAAGACTATAAGTAACATTCAGAGGCCTGTGTACATGTGAGGGGCATGATACAGTCAAGCACTGAGACCAGACTGTAAAGAATTCAGTGGGCTGGTAATGCCTACATCTTCTTATCAAAACCTGCTGCAGTCAGAAAGCCTGCATCTTGTTGTAGGTACAGGGATGATGATAAACTCCTACCTGGGGGGTGCAGGTATTTAGTTGGTAAAATTTAATTTTGAGTTTTGTGCTTAGTACATTTTCTAGCTTCATGTTCACATAACAGCGTCCCTTATTTTTTTGTTTTAATCTTATTTCTTGCGATTAACATTACACTATTCATGCTAATGAATTCATCTGGGGTTGATGTGCCGTGTCTTCAAGCTGGAGTTTGTACCCTCCTAATCCTAGGTCTCCTTCATGAATATCTTCCTTGCCTGTAGCCTGGGTAGAACCTGTTCTGTCCCGCACTGGTATGTGAGCAGACGATTCATAGTTTTCAGTCAATTCATCATTATTTATGATATAATCTGTGTCATCATCCTTCAGTTGATCCTGCATTCAAACAAAGAAAAAAAAATCAGTGGAAGGAAGACTCTTGAGGAGGAATTTTGTTAAAGCTTAAATGGAGAAGAATTCTAAAGCAATTCTGCTTTCATATCATTATTTGCTTATTTTTTCAGGTATTAATTTACCACCTTGATGTTGATTTAAAACAAGCAATTGCTTACCATATTCTGTTTTTGAGCAGTGTTGAGAAACATAATCTACCCTTCAGACCTTTAATATATAATTTCAGTGCTTAAATATTACTCATGTGGCCAATACTTTAAGCACCTGGCTGAATTATTTTCAGCATGTCACTCATGTTTGAATCTCTTGCAGTATTAGTGGCCATTCTTGAAAACATAGCACTGCAACTTCTGAGAGCTCTTATCCATGACACTTAAGAGATCATGTAATTACGAGCATTGAAAGCAACAGACTTTGGAAAAGGGAGTTTACCAAAGTGTTTCATTGAGGATGGCAGGGTTTGGATTACACCTTAAATACAAGTAACCAAGCTGGGTACTTACACCATATGCACTGGGGCTGGTCAGAAGCCTGGCAACAGGATTGCACCATTCAGGTAATGTCGTTGTAAGAGGCGGACCAGCATGGGTTAAGAGAGGTTTTAGGTATCTGTAAAGTTTGTTAAAGAATATTTCCTATACAAATATTGTTATTAACATAATTTTCTAGTACACAAAGAAATCCCTTTTTAAATAAGGGAATCGCCTAACTGAATAGAAATAGAAAATATCATCTCTTTACTCACATGTTGCTGCATACTTTCACCTGTCATCAGAGTTGTCTAATGTTTTTCAGTAACAACAAAAAAACCCTCACCCCAAACCAAGCAAAAAACCACTCCTCTTCCTGCTCAAAACCAAACCCACAGCCACAAAAGAAACCCCCAAATATTTTGACGCTCAAAGTGTTTTTCATTCTGAAGGCTATTAGAATGGCTGAAGAGGATGTGTTATGGAATATGTAAATGCAGTAGGAAGTGGAAGAGAGGAAATGTGTACTTCCTGCTCAAAACCAAACCCATAGCCACAAAAAAAACCCCCAAATATTTTGACGCTCAAAGTGTTTTTCATTCTGAAGGCTATTAGAATGGCTGAAGAGGATGTGTTATGGAATATGTAAATGCAGTAGGAAGTGGAAGAGAGGAAATGTGTACTAGGTTATCCTGCTTACTATTCTCATCTGTTGTTTGCTGTAAGTGTTTAACGGGAAACAAATTAAGATGCAACTGTATCAGTTGCTTTATGTAAGAACAGTAGTGAACATTTTCTTAAACACGTACTCAGCCTTTTGTAAAATCAATGCGTTTTTCTTCAATAGGCAAAATATATTTTGGCTAGTAAGTTTCTTTATTGCTGGGAGTGTGTATAAGTTATGTGTAATACTTGCTTGTCAGCACTCAATGTATTTATACTTCATACATCAGTGCTTCTTTCTATAAAATTATGTAAATATGTTAGGAACAGGCTTTAAGCTATTGTCTTGCACTTGTCTTTCCGATATTTTAATCCAGAAGTGCTTTATTGAGATAAAAACCTGCTCATCTTGAGCAATTATATCATCCTCATAACTGTCAATAACCACTTTCTCATGAGTCCCTCAAGTTGACTTCTCTGCTACTTTTACTTGCAAAGTAATTTTCAGTGTTCTTAGGAAGCCAGTCTGTCAGCTATTTTTGCTGCTAAGGAAAATTTGCTTTATTGATTTATGTCCTGCTTTCTATCTCCTGCTCCTTTCTCTTGCTTGCCTGCTTGCTTGCTTGCTTTCTCTCTCACTCTTTCTCTCTGCCTCCTTAAAGAAGGAGGGAACAAATGTAAAACTGAGCAGTGAATAAAGCTCTGCATCAATATTGTAGAAATACTGAGTAAGTCATAGTGGGTCTTAACCATTCCTGTGTCTCCTTTTCTTTATTGGTTGTTTATGGTATCACCGTTTTACTCAAAGTACAAATTCTGTATTCTGAGAAACATTATGTAAAATATAGATCCTTATGATCTCGGTTACAGATTGCCTTTCGTTGCAACTTGCTGTGCTATCCTCTATGCTATAGCCATGTAAGTTCTATAGTATCTTGTGTGGTTCTATAGTATTTGTGCTTTTTTTTTTCTTTAATTGTATCTGTCAGAAAACTGTGCAATTCCTTTGTCTCATACTGAGTTAGTGTGAATTAAAAAAAAAAATTGTAATAATTAAATATAAATTCTTATCGGAGTAATGATCAGGGTGGGAATCTCATTAGGTCAAATTGTAATTAGAAAATTTAGATTCTTTTCTGTAAGAATAAAATCAAACCAAAAAATCCTTTTCTGATCAACTCCCATTTTTATTTGAAACCTCTGAAGTGCCAAACAGTTATGAGCTGTTGTTAAAAGCTATGTACAAAAGCCATCATAATTGTTTTCAGCATTTCAGAAAAACATACTTTCATTTCTGGTCTTGTAATTAGGAGCCTAATTTCAGATTTTTAATCTTTGGAAATATTGTCTTTGTTAGTACAAACAACTTGAATTGTTTGAACTGAGTTGTCAGACCCACCCTGAAAAATACAGGCTTGTAATGGAAGTTTTGTGTGATTATACTGAATTCTGTCTGCTCTGTTCTTTTATTCTCTTTCAGGACAAGTAACTGAAGATGAATATTCCTCTATACTTCCTCCTTTACCCTGATGATCCCGGGGATAGGTCTTAATCTAAGCTGCTTTATAACTTTGTAGTGAGCTTTTCCACCTCACAGTAAAAATTTGAGTCCTGTGTTCTTCCCATGCTTACATGGAGGTCAGCACCAGATCAGATAGGAATAAGGTGCATGCTGAAACAGGCAGTTTACTTAGCCATCACAGTAGTCTTCAGATTTTTTTGAGACACTGCTACTTTTGGGGCATCTGATGTGCTTAATTTGTTGCCATATCTGTACACTGGTGTTCTTGAGTGATGGCTTTATTTTGGGCTACAGTAGGTCCTCCAATTCCCCTTTTTCTGCATGTACTCTAACACATTCATTGTGTGTTGTCCATGCTTCTGCTTTGAGGCCTCTTGGGATGCAGTTTAAAGTGAAGACAATTTTCTTGTGCGTGTTGCAATGCTTCTGATTCTGTAATAAATTATTTATTTCTTTATTCCTTACTTAATTAGCTATTATTCAGCCTGCTAAAAGGACTTAAATTCCACTGCCCTATTTTTCATTGTTTTAATAACCTATGCCATAAATGTTTCCTCCTTATTGTTGATACAGTTGCTTTATAGTATTACAGGCATAATCACATCATTCAGTGCAGCATGAAAGAGGAATTCTAATCCATGTGCACTGCTGGCATTTCAAAAGCATATCAGACTTGGGTCTATAGCATTTTAAGGCTGGCAAGAAGTCTTATTGCACTCCAGCTGCTCTGGTTGTATCTCCCAGCATCTCCAAGGAGAAATAATTTAAATAGTGCTATAGAAAAAAGGTAAATTTTGCATTGAGGTGGCTTCAAAAATTGGACAAAACTAAGTATAAACTCAGCATAACTTATAAATTACTGCTAAAGTAAACTCATGCCTTCCTAAATCATGGATAGGGAAAAGATAGCAGGAATATATTTCATCAGTCATCCCACTTCTAGATTTGCACTTCAGGCTTCCATAGGCAGAACAGCCCATCTGCATATCTCAGCTTCTACACTTTGAAATATACTGTGTTAAACATTAATATTATAAAGATGGTAACTTCCAGTTGTAGTTTGAGCTCAGACAGCAACTAAGTATCATGCAACTGCTTACTTTGCCCTTTCTCCCAATGGGATGGGGAAGAGAATTGGAAAAAAGGCAAAACCCTGTGGGTTGAGATGAGAACAGTTTAATAACTGTGAAATAAAAGTAAAATATAATATAAATAGAAGGAAATGGGAAGGAAGCAATAAATCCTGATACCTTCCCCTCCTCCCCCCCCGCAAAAAAGGCCCAATCCAAACCAACAAACCCCTAACAAACAAGAAAACCCAAAACACAAGTGATGCACAGTACGGTTGCTCACTACCCACTGACCAATTCCAAACCTGACCCAAGCAGTTATCGGTCCTTCCCGGCTAACCCTGCAGTTTTATATGCTGAGCATGATGTGCTCTGGGATGGAATATCCCTTTGGCTAGTTTGGGTCAACTAGCCTGTCTCTGCTGCCTCCTGGCTTCTTTTGCCCCTCCTCACCGGTGGAGCATGAGAGACTGAAAAGTCTTTGGTCAGGGTAGGTGCTACTTACCAAAAACTACAACATTTCTGTAATATCAACATTATTCTCAGGCTAAAGCAAGAAGCAGCATTGTACCAGCTAAGAGGAAAATGAACTCTATCCCAGCCAAAACCAGGACACTTCTAGGTTGGGAAACTGAATTCAAGATGCCTGTATATGCACGTGTATAGAATTTTAATCAGTTTGCAGTACTAGCATATTAGTATGCCTTACTTTCTTAACCAAATAACAATTTTTCCATTGATTCAACACATCTGCGGTCTTCCACTCCCAGTCCATGTGCCCAGAAATGTTTACTCTGGGTCCTCTCATTGATATTAGAACATCCCTTTGTCCAGGCAGATTGTCTTCCCTTGCCACTAGCCAGGCACAGTTCCTCTCCCATTCTGTCTCACTGACATCAGACTCAACATGTAAATCTGTGTACCCCTTCTTTGTCCAGCTTCAGTCTCTTTTGGGTTTGACTTCAAATAATGTCCTCTTCTGTCCTGCCCAGCAATAAGCAAAGAAAGCAGTGCCATTTCAGACAAGACAGTTGGCAAGTGTCTGAACAATGTAGCTTAGCTCAGTCACAGGCAGGTGGTCTGATGGGGCTGAGCAATTCATAGAGGGGCTGTGGGAGGGTACAGCATGTTCAATAACAACAAGAACTTCAGAATCTAGCTCTTGAAAATTAGTGACTTTTTTTTTTAAGTGTACAAATAGCCAATTTTTCAAAGTTTCACAGTGTGATCTAGTTTAGGCTAAATGGCAAAAGGCATCTCCAGGGCTGAATATGAGTTTCTTCCTCTAAGTGTAATATGTTTATCAATAGTCCAATTGTCTGAAACCTCTGTGATGGAAACTTTCCAGACTTTTCAAGTCTTGGAAAATATTGGTGAGAAAGACTACTGCCACTAGCCATATTGCAGAACATTTAGGATTTCCATTATGCAGGAAATTTTGAGATTTCAAAATAGTTTTTGTGTCATGTCAGAATGGAAAAAATCGGAATCTCAAAATTTCTGTTCTTATAGCCAATAAGCATCAAATTATTGCACTGCTGGTAAAGATCAGTATTTATCCTTCTGATAAAATGGCACTAGCATGTTCAAATAGAAAAAATATTCTGGCAGAAACATCATGGTTATTTTGAGTCAGACCTAAAGGAGGTCCACCTCTGTTGGAGGAACCGATCCCTAATCTAGGTGTGGCTCTGCTGAGGAGTATAATAGAGAAATAACTTGCAGCTGAGGGGATGGGGACAGACAAAACCCAATGACAGACACCCCACAACAACAACAAAAAACCCCAAAAGCAAACTACTGCCACACCCCAGAAAAATGCAGATGATGTGGCCACTGTTAGAAATACGTATAGCAGCTCTGCTTCAACTCAGAGCCCTGTATTGGCCCAGAAGGCATTTGCCTTTTGCCCCATTGCATAATGGGGGCTCTGTAATTCAAGGTAATCCCATCCTCCCCGCATGCCAATATGTTCACACTATTATATTTACTGTTACATATAGCGATTTTTCCAGAGACTATATTCCTATTCCAAACTGTGCTATAAATATGCATTTGTTAAAAGTATGTTATTTAATATTCTATTGCTAGGTGTGATGTTTCTGCTGTAGGTGTAAGAGGTGTATTTCACCATTCCCAGGATCCTCTGTGAATTTTTTCTTAAGATTTCTTGAGGTTTGCAGCCTTTTATTTTAAAGTGGCCCTTTCATGAATATTTTTATTTAAGTCTGAGTTTGTTATTTTTTCATGAGTTTCATATTACTCTCTGTACATAAGAAAAGTATCAAAGAAAAGATGTTGCTTCTATTTGTCTCTTACAAAGAATGATTATGGTATTAGCTATATGATAGTCTAAAGAGCAAACACTTCCATTTTATTATCTGGCTACGTTTTGCACGTGGCTGACCCCTGCTAACAGCTGACTGAGATTACTCAGTGACTTTATACAACAGCTTGGGTGCATGACTGAGCTGGTGAGGCACAGAGACATCTCCAGATCTTAAGTGCATGCACAGCAGAATAAAATCACCCCACAAAGGAGATTATTTTCAAGAGGACTCTCTTCCTGACTTGTGGAAGAGGTTGGTATTTTATCATGTACCATGGAATTTTCTTCAAAGGGTGGGAAGTGATCAATGTGGACTGGTTGAAGAGTGCAGGCATGGTTATATTATATTTGTTAGAATAACAGGTATGCTATTGTAAGGACCATGACATCTAAAGTCACTTAACATATAAATATAATCTAATCTGTCCTATGGAGAAAGCTGGGAAGGTATTACTAAATCTGGTATAAAAGCTATTTTGACTTGCAGTTGTTACTAGTAAATTCTGCTCTAGTTCCTTGTGGCTTTTCTCTCTTTTTATAGAGTGGATAAAAAAAAAATAAATAAAATCCTCCTACTGTTGTAACTTAAACACCCGAGGATAAATGGAATCGTACTGTAGTCCTGCAAGGTCAAATCATCAGGTCTTCTTCCACTTCCTCTGTCTTTTAAAGATTCATTTTCTCTGTGTTTGGCTTTCTCATGTCTGAGATTGGGGAGGGTGGATGAAAATCAGTGGTAATAAAAACAAGTTCAATGCATCCTTAGGAAAGCCTGTCTTGACTGTCAGATTCTTGAGCCAGATGTTACGTCAGACTCAAAAAATTAACTCTGGCTTTTATGTGGAATATAGCTAAAAATTTGCTGCTTTCAACATTGAAACTGGAAGCATTGTAGAGATTGGGCAAAATAGATGAAGTTAAAAGAACTGATATTAGTCAGATCTTTGTATACATAAGTAGCTGTAGAGAAGTGGCTTGTTCTCTAGTGTGTACTGAGTAAAATGTCTGGGATATCTACAGACCATGGTCTTCTAGTTGTGAAGTCACTGAAGCAGAGAGGAAAACTGCGACATCTTCCTGAAGTTATTTGAAGTCTATTATATCCCAAATCTAACACCTCCATGAAAAGAAAAAAATTTGAGACACAAATGGAAACTTGCTTATGTAATTTGATGAGTGGTTAATGGAGCTATTTTTGAAAATGGAAGTATAGGGGAAGCCGAAGGAAAGAAGAATACTCACATAAGTTTCCAAATGAATATACAAACAGGCACTAATGTCAGGCAAATTAATGTTAAAGAGCGTTGGAGGATGCAGGCTATGCAAGGCAGCTAAAGTGAAGAGGAAAATACTTCCCTGACTCAACTGTATAATAACAAAAAAGTGACCATCCACTGAACAAAGAAAACCTCAACTGAAATAAATAAAAAAAAAAAGCACCACCAGAGACACACAGAAGTCAGCTACACACACACAATGAAGACAGAAGACTGAGGCACTGGTTGGCACTGATAACAGGCATGTGACTTTTCAGAAGTATGTGTATTACTCAAGGTTGACATCATTAGTAGGATTAATCTCCCCTATCTTCAGACAACTTATAGTAGGATATCTGAAAGAAATCTAGTCTGCCAGTCTTACTTGTTCATCAGTAGAGTGGCCAAATGCCAAGGCAGTTATTCTTATTTTGCAGTGCTGGAGTTAACTGGAAGGAATTGAAACTAGGATGATTTTATTTCCCTTTATTTTGGCTGTAGAAGAGGCTGAACAACTAGATAAGACTTAGACAGCTAATAATTAAGTATCTAAAATTTGGTGAAATGAATCTAACTTCAGGACATAAGAAAGTAGGACCCCTGAAGCAAAATATAAGAAACCAAACACATCCTCCACCATACCAAGGAAACTAGGAGTGTATGAAAGGCATCCACTTTCATAATTAGGAAATACTGTATCAAATGCATTTAGAAGAAAAAAAGATAAAAGATCATTTAACTTCTGTGTAATACTTATGGCATCAAAGCCAGCAACAGAAACAAGAACTTTAAAATCATTAAGCATGTGAAAACCTGAATGACCATGGAGTTAATAAAAAGAAATTTCACCTCAGAGAAAACTTAAGAGATTTCCTGGCATGTTTGAAGGCATAGAAAACTTCTCAGGGCATTGCAAAACTGGCCTACCCATAGCTTGGCAATTGGGTTTGTTTTCCTGCAGAAAAGGAACTTCTGCATGTGGTACATCTTTAGCATGATTACAAAATTGGAGATGCCATTGGCATTAGTCAGCTAAATTATTGCATTAGAAAGGATGAACACTGGTGTGACCTGGATGTGCATAGACCCTTAAGGCCTTTAAAAAAAGACTCTGATGCCTGCTGCCTGAGATGAGATCTCTTTCAAGTTCTTCGCATGAAGTGTGTTCATTGTATAAAACACTTCAGCTCTGGTACTGGCAGAAGGAATGAATGTAAAAAAGCAAATTAGGGATTTCTGCACTCCCTGTGGAAGATTGTTTCATGAGTGTCCTTAGCATCACCATCTGCCTGAGAAGCATTCCGGAAAATAGATGTGTGAAGAACAAAGACTGGCAGCAGTTATACACCTTGCTAATGACGGTCTAATACCAGTGGCACCACAAATCTAATAATCTGCAAGATGCAGGGAGAGTAGACTTTAAAGATTAAATGCAATGAAGAACATGTAAAAATAATTTTTAATCAGATGAATTACTTCAATCACATCACAGACAGAAAAAGTCTGATCCAAATAAAGTGAAAGCTATAAAGCTTTTAAAAACATCTCATCGATAAATTATATCAGGTACAATGAACTGGCAGCTACTAAGACAGGTACTGAGAATTGCAATAGTTGCATTGTCTCTACCCTGGGAGAGGAGAATCAGGAGGATGGGGAAAGGAGTGGGTAGTGAGAAAGTAATGTGAACTGGACTTTCCAACAAGAAATTTTGGCTCCAACTAAAAATACTACAGCGAAAGCAAAGCAATAAAATGGTTGCTACAACTTTCTAAGTAACAGCTGGAGTAATATGCTTGCTATGGCCCTCTGGCGACATGGATTGACAGTTAAAGCCAGTGCACCAAAATTATACTAAAATAGGAAAATAATTTTTGGCATTTTTGAGAAGTCAGATATTTCATCATTACATAGGTACAGCTGCACAATAACAGTTAAAGTAGTTCACAGATCTAGGGAGACTGTTTTTGACAAATCTACAGCTTCTGCATTGCAAAGAATCAGAGGATGTACATATGATTCCCTATGAGAAAATCCTGTAAGGAGCTACTGTTGCACAATTTTGTTGAAGGATGAGCTATGAAATTGGAGGAAGGCTTGGATGAACAATGTGCCTTCTGATGCTTTCAAAGATGCTAACAAAATCAAAGAAACAAAAGTGGTATTTCACTGAATCTTGCATGAGAGAAAAATAAAGTTCAGCTGTGTAAAAATAACAGAATCTCTCTTCCTCTATTGGAAGACTATAGAATAAAGCGTAAGGAAGAAAATGGGTGTCATGCCAGAAAGGAGAACAGTAGCTCTAAAGAAAACAAATTCTAAAAGGTTTTTTGAGGACTGGTTGGTACATTAGTGAAGATAGACCAGAGAGTTGTTCTCTTGGCCCAGTATGAGTGTACAAACAGAACCATCGTCAGGGATATATGTATCCCTATAGAATGTAAAAGCAGGGAGCCAAGGTGACTTGTGCTGGGTGAAGCCCATGACAAAGCTGCCAGCAACAGGAAAACATAAATAATGCGCTAATGAAAATATATTATTACTTATTGTACAGTTGTGAGAAACAATGCTTATTTCAGATATGGAAGTAGGTTCAAAACCTGTGACAAGATCAGGTTGTTCTTTAGCACTTTTGCAGAAGAGTACTCAGTAATGTATTGTACTTCTGACCAGTTAAGTAATGAGTAAGAGGTGCTGGGTGTGACTTAAAAAAAGCAGTCTCTTAGTCTCCCTATGCTGAGCTGAGCCACAGAGAGACGGATAGCTTTAGTAAAGCCTTTTTAATAGAAAGCTTGTTTAGTTTAATATATGCTCTGAGAATCACTACTCCTGTGAGCAGATTGGTCCAAAGATTATATCTTCAGATTCTGCAGCAGCTTTTTCCAGTGTAACCCATGTTATAAGCACAATTAGCTAGCTGGATCAAGTTAGAAGTCCTAATAGGTTTGTGAAGAAAGCACATCAAGAAGTGGAGGGCTCAGTGTTGAGGAAGTGAAGACATTGCACCCATATAGGCTCCACTGTAATCCAAAAAAATCAGCCTTCTGGCAAAGCAGACCTTTCCTTTTGTAAAGATATCTTAAACCAGAGAAAGACTAGTTAGTATGCAAATTTCAATGCAAAGGACAATTGAGGATAATCAACTATGGCAGATATCCCAGAGAAAAAGAAATTCCTAAACAAGGATAACAGCAGCTTTTATACTGCTAGGAGTGAAATAAATGTGAGGTATTTATCCTAACATTACAGTTTAAAATTCTAAATAGGTAAACTGGGTTATTTTGTTTAGGAGCAATAGCAGATTAAAGTAACAGTACAGAGAATACATACTAAAACAGATCAAACTGCCTTTTGATCAGCAGAGAAGTTGATCAAATATAATACAAATAGGAAAAGCTAGCAATAGACTTCTAGTTAAGATAGTTCAAGTCACTGCCCCATCACCATACTAGTCTGGAGGTGGGTAACTGCACAAAAGGCTTTCCTATGAGCCTGTAAATGCTACAGAGAAGTACATTGAGTGGGGACAGTGCGCTGTCATGGCGGAAGTTGAAGATCTGTAATGTTGGAGGGTGGGTGAGTAGGGTGTCAACAAGACAGATTTCTGCAAATGTGACAAATGACTTTTATGGCTGGTTAGAAATACAGTTGTGCAAATGTGGAAAAACAGGTATTATTTTACTAGAGTGAAGATATGAAGGGGATAAAGCTTTGCAAAGCTATGGTATTTCAGATAAGAAGCTGCAAGGAGAACTTCTAAGCTTTTCTCCTATTTTACTATGTTTTGAAAGGAATGTGGGAGCTATGAAATTAAAGGGCACTCACTTCAAGGCAAGCAGAAAGATGTATGATTTTTAAAGCAGGTATTCAATGTGCAACAATCATTGCCTGAAGAAATCATGGAGTCTGTGATAAAAATCTGATAGTGTAACACAATTATAGCTGTGAGAGCTAAGGCAACAGGGATGCCAGACATTAGGCCCCTAGGAAGGGTGAGGGAATTCCCTGACTTTTTTCTGTACAGCCCCACGAGATGTAATTTGAGGAGTTTATTTCTTCCATCTACTGCTGGAACATCAGCATGATGGTAAATAATAGATCTGCTTCAGTAGGAGGAAATCTGTGCTCTGCTAATGTTGCCATTGCTATGTTTGGCTAAAGTACAAAATGCTTTTTGTAATTCTTTTTTAATGGATTATTTTCACATGTAATTAGAGATGTTGCAGGTCAGGCACCAGTTTCAGAGAGGTTAAGACAGTTTCCTTAAGCTTGCCTACCTCACATCTGACAGTTTGTTTCCAGTGAAAAATTCTGAAAACAGATTAAGAAAGATATTTTTGATTTAAATTAGCACCATTCTTTTCTGTTTATTGGCACAATATACTGTGCACATGTACCAATGCTGGCACTGACACAAATACAAGCAAATAACAGAGGTGGGGAAAAGTACAGTTCAGCATGAATGAGCATGAGGTTTTCTCATTCTCTGTTTCATTAGATGGAGAGGTCAGCTATTGGAGTTCTTGTCACAAGTTACTGATAATACAAATGCCAGCTGTACTGTGCATCAGCAAGTGTAGCTGCTCCATGAATGTGATTTTGTTAAGAAACATATTCATTGAGATCACTGCTTTTCTTTTTCTTTCCCATTTCTGGCAACTCCTTCATTCAACTCCTAATACATATCTGATTTAAAAACTGTTGGCTGCTCAGATTTCACACTAATGGCTCATTTCAAAATATCTTCACATTTTAGTTGATTTGTATTCAAAAACCTAACTCTTTGTGAAGTTATGCTTAATTTATTTCCTTTTTTTCATAGCTTTTTTTCCCCTCACATAATATTAGGGTAGGTTTCTTTTTTTTGGTGTTTTTTCTTTTTTTCTTTTTTTTTTTAGATGTACAGCCTATTCTAATTCAGTGAACTTAAAAATTCTTACTTGGCTGTTGATGACAGGTTTTAGAGGTATCAGTAGAAAATCTGATATTTGATGATTTCACCACTGTGAAATCTCCGATGATAAAACTTGTAGATGATGCAAGACTGCATCGTGAGGACATAGCAGTCCTGTAGGCATACCTTGATTTCCTAGTAAACTGGTCTCATTAAAACATATTTCCTCTAATTATATTCCTGAAAATCAACAAGCAAGGAGGGCAAGATCCCCTGCAGTGCTTGTGGGTTGTAATGCCATGACTTCTCATGAGTTTTGTGGGAAGTGATGCATGCAAACAGTGAGTAGACAACAGAAGTGGTGTGTCAGTGCTTCTGTATTAGACACTAGTGAGATCAGTTCTGGAATGCCATGCCCAGTGTGGTGGCCCGTGTTTTAAAGTGGTTTCCAAGAAGCTAGGAAGGATATAAGAAAGCAAGATCCCTCTCATTCTTTCCCCAAAATACTAAAAATAAAGGAAAATGTAAAACAGTGATTTAATGAACTTTTAAAAATGCATGATACTGGATTTTTTTTTTTTTTAAATAAAGGTAAGCAATAAGCTAAATCTGTGCTATAAGACACAAACCAGATGTTTTAACAGTGACTAAGCACTGGAATATATTCCTAAGGGAAGAAATGAACTCTCCATTGCTGGTATCTGCTCATCCGGAATGAATACTTTTCTAATTTCTGGTATCCTTTAGATCACACAAGTTTCTGAAAACAGTGCAAGATGAAATTGAAGTCTGATGTCCCAGAGTTCAGACTTGATAGTTTAAAAGGCCCTGTGTAGCCTCAAATTTAAATTTTATGAGTTCAGTTAATTATGACCTTATAAGCTTTTTTACACTAGGAAAATCATAGAAGTGCTCACTGAAGTTATTTCCCTCTGGAACTATAGTTGGCTTAGTATATGGGAAATATTTAAGCTTTAAGCATCTCTCTTTTTGTATTTATTTTCCTAATTTTTAAGTGACTGGTTGTCCTAGGTTATGTCTGTGTGTCTATACTTACTAAACCCTGTCTTTCTAGTTGCTTAGCTCTGCTCCATTTAGCTTGCTAATATTCTGTGGAAGCACAGCATCTAAGCTCCTCTTTGTTCTGTACCAGTGGAACAAGTATTTAGGTTCTTGAATGAGTTTTACAATGCTGTATTGGCTTTGTACTCGATTATTTTTATTAGCTTGAAGTTTGTCAATAACAGACCATAAAGGGCACTTAACTCATTTAGCATATTGAGAAAATTGCTGTGTGCAAGGTATTCAGATTTAAAGCAATACTGATTTTTTTTTTTTTTTGAACTCCTGTCTCAAATATATATGAATACAACTACAGGAATGGACTACTCTGGAAAAATCTTTCCAAATCACATTTAAGATCTCATGGAAATGGACACCAGTTGAGAAATTTGTCTAGCTCTGCAGAACTGTTGTTAGTATGCTCTGGCAAGGCAGAACATAGTGCATAGTAAAAACATTATCCCAGCCAGGATATGATTAGTGGTGGACAGCTTTCAGAGGGTCAAATGTTTATTTTGTTACAGGTGTCACACAGAATAGGTGTCCCAGGCAATAGGTACCTTCAGTACTGTCACAGAAGCTGACTTGAAGCTGTGTTAACTAGACTCAATCTTCACAAACATCGTCATGACAAATGTGTTTAACTGGTGAACAGTAGTAAAATTGCCAGATTGTGGCAGTATCTACAATACTAGTTTTTTTGTGTGACCCTGTATCACTCTGGATAATTGGGACCATCCTCTGTGCTGTCTTTCACTCATGTGCTGTCCAGCTCTTATGCTAGCATTTTGCACAGCCCCTGCTTCTCCTGGAGAGGACTGCTTTTTCCTCTTTACTCCCTGGCCAGTGGTGCTACTTCCTCTACTTCCTAAAGAGCCAGAGACAACTTATGTGTGATCAGCTGGGGATACCTGGGCCTAGAAAAACAGGAGCAAAGAAGGAAGCTGTGTTGGGGTAGGGTATTGCAAGTGCCTCTGCCTGTGACAGTTTCTTTCCCAGGAACAGATGCTCATCTTCTGGGGACTCAGTGAGAAGTGAGAGAGAGAGATACTAGGTACAGTCTTGTCATGGGTTCAGCAGTAGCAGTCATTTTTTCTCTTTCTTAGTGGCTGGTGCAGCACTGTGTTTCTAACTTTCAGCCTGA